>NW_015149032.1:8971-11471 GCF_001465965.1 Polistes dominula | reverse complement strand
TATATATATATATATATATATATATATATATATATATATATATTTTATTCTTTTAAAATTAATTTTTTTTATTCAATGAATTTAAGATAAAATGAAAAAAAAAAATGAATGAATGTATTATTAACGTTGAGCAAAAAAAAAAAAGAAAAATAAAACAACAAAATTGTTTTCAAATAAATTGATCCACGTGGAAAGTTACGAGTGAGTTATTTTTTTTTTTTTTTTATCAAGCCTGATAAATTATTTTATTATTTAGTAGGTCAAAACAAAAAAAAAAAAGAAAGAAAATAAAAGGGTTAATAACAAAGTATAATCGTAGCTGCAGTATACCGTTGAAAATCTCCGAGGAGGTACGCACGGTTGAACACACACCTTTGAAAGCTAAGGAAACGTGTGCCCGTCAACAGGTTCTGTTCTTTATGTGCTTAGTTCGATCCTTTGAGAGTCCGACGAATCGAACCTTCAATGAATCGTACGCGATGATAGTTTATATCGGTCAACTCTTATAAAACTCGATCAAATACTCAATTTTAAATGAATTTTTCTTTTTTCTTTTTTTTTTTTGGTTTAAATTTAAATTTAAATCAAATTTTTCTAATTATTGTTGCAATTATTTGCATGAGTTTTATTAAATTGTTTTTATTTTATTTTTTTTTTATTAATGATTCAAAAATAAATACTAAATTTTAAATCAATTTCTTTGTTTTTCTTTGGTTTAAATTTAAATCAAATGTTTCTAATTATTGTTACAATTATTGTTGCAAAGATTTACTCGTTGTTTTTTATTTTTATTTTTATTTTATTTGTCATCAAGTGAATTTTAAAATGTTATTAAAATTATTTCAATTAATAATAATTAGATTTTTATTTGCATATTTTCTACATACGACAGAATTTGAATTTACGTTAAGAATTAGCATAATGACAACAAACATAATTTATAGTCTCTACTTCATTTTTTTTTCTTTTCATTCATAGGGAGTGACGTTAAGAATTCTTACTACCCTTGTAAAAAGGAAAATTCTTTTTGCTTTTTTTTTTTCTTCTTCTTCCCTTGGCAGATAAAACATCTAACCTCCTAACCAACGAGATAAAAGTTTATCGCTTGTCTTAAGACAAAATGTTAAAAAAACTAGCTTCGCTCGCAACGTTCACAAATCTGACCAACAACTCAGAAATCACACACCTTTTTCTCGTTAACATTTTTTACAACCTCCCCCATCTTTGTTATTTTCCAATTCACATACTCATTTATCTTTAGTATTTTCTCGTTTTATTTGATTTCTTTTTTCCCACCACCACCCCCCATATTACGATTAATTTTAATTTCTTTTTCTTTTTTTCTTTTTTTTTTCACGAGAAATTTAGCTGTCACTAAGGGACATTTTTTAGTGTGTATTTCATTTAGTTTAATAAAAGGTAACAAGTAACACTTTTTAACGTGTCATCTAAAAGATTAATAAATAATAATTAATTAATAATACAAATAATTCTACGATTCGATATAATTAAATGTTTTTCAAGATTTTCGTATATATATATATATAAAATTCATGAATTTCTTTTTCCTACGTGCAGTTTTTCTTTTTTTTTTTTTTTTTTCACTTGTTGGAATGAATTTGATGATATATAACACGTCACCGAAATGAAATTCAATTGATACTAATAAAATAATAGAACTTGTCAACGTAGAGATCTGTTGTCATGTACAATTTGTTAATCAACATGTGTTAGAATAAAAAATATCGTAGGAAAATGTTTGATAGTAGTCGAAAGTTTAAACGAACGTAATAAAATCCTGTTTAAAATTTAATTAAAAATTTCGAATGTTCGGGTAAAACAAAAAAAAAGTGTCGACAGATTTACTACGATTCGAGAGTATCGATTTCAAACTTAAATACATACACACACACACACGCACATACATACGTAATATGTATCTACAGGTGCGAAAATTGATGACTAAATTAATTTAGGAGAACAAAAAATAATATTTGCTAGTTCGTTAATAAGTAAAAACAATAAAAATAAATAATAAAAGATTGAAAAATATTTGGGGGGGGGGGGGCAACAGATGTGTGCAGATCACACACATGGTAGAAGTGAAACTTTCAAAGAAAATCAAGCTTCGAAATAATTGAATTGTAATACAGTGCCATCTATTGAAAGAATCTTACAGAACCTAGATAACCTCTAAATCAAAATCTTTAAATTAGTAATAAAAAATGATGATAAAAATTGTGCTATATGCTAAGTTAAATAAAAATCACGTGAAATACAAGCAAATTTCATTATGATAAGTTGAGTAATTTCGAAATTATTAGTGGACAAACATATTGTGACACTGAATTTTTATTTATAGAATTTAATTAATTAATTAATTAATTAATTATTTTTGTTTCATCGGTTTCACGTTCTTCCGTTTCACGATTTTCAAATCACCCTGATTCTAAAGAAATTTTCACTTCAATACAAATTTCTGGATATACACACGTACGAC
>NW_015149031.1:938343-986999 GCF_001465965.1 Polistes dominula | reverse complement strand
CTCCTGGTTTATACAGAATTGTTACAAAATTTGATCATCTCATTCTATTATGCTTGATTTGTTAATTTATTTTGTGACTATTCTGTGATCTTTATTATGTATCATRATTCAAAGRTATTTGYAAYYATTTGAAAGATTCATTTCTACTTCGATTTTATCTCAAACGAGATAGAGTCGAATCAAATTCGCAAATTCTTTGATGCATTTGATACTTAGTTTTAAGTACTTCAGGATTAGCACTACGCACTATCGCGATTTTGTCTTACAGCTAGAAATATTTGATATAATTAACGAATAAATTAATAACGAATTAATGAAATGAAGGTATTGCAAGAAAATGCAATACATTTATTGTACTATTTATTTCAATTCGATTTTATTACTTGACGTTAAAGGTGCGAAGTGTTATTAGGTCATCGAGGGAAATTATTATCTGCTTGGACATTYAATTAAATGTRCTCGTGYATGATCAATGAATTTTAAGTTCATTGAAGGTCCACGAATTAGAAAAATAAACGGAAATAGTAAATTAACTTTTTAATAATTGAGAATTAGAATCGTAATAAAATATGAGCTAATTTGTAAAAGTAGTATGAAAGATCTTACCTTGCTTACACGTAGAAAATGTCCAAATGCAGTTCTCAAGGAATGAAGAAAGAAGAGGCTTAATGCCGAAGAGGCCCCCACTTAATTGTGGCTCAAGAGGGCAACTACAGGCTATTGAGTTATTTTCAAAGGTTTAACAGCAAGTTCGAACCTTTAGAGAATGGCTCTTTAGTCATATTTTATATTTTATTGTATTTTTTTTTTTTGCTCGTCATTAATTTTTAGTTGTAATTGGAGATGATGGACTATTCCATCTCCTTGGAACACCAAATTTGTGTCTATATCGTCAAAAAGATGCATATGTGTTTAGTTAGTTAGAGTCAAAAAATTTAAATTCCCTTATTATTACATTTTGAAGTCTAATTATCGTTTTTTAATATTAAAGTAATCTCTCTTTTCTTGTTTCGTCTTTAAGATTTTTTCACTGCTATCGTATGTTATTAAATTTTTAATTTTTTCTTTTCTATATAATGCAGTTTAAAAGTATTAGTCTTAATAATTAATGGATATTATTTTCTTTAGTAAATTAATATTTTTACTTTTACTTTTTTATTTTTTTTTTTACTTTTTGTAAATGTAAAATCACGCGTTTAAATTTAATTTCCTTGCAACGGTAAATAAATATTTGATAAAAGTGAATAGAGAATTAAATTGAAAAGTGCATCTGCGAATTGGACGATTTATATGTCAGGCTATTGCATAAATTGATTGTATGATTAATACAGTTTTCTTTTTGTTACAGGTGATCTTCGTTAGATTTAACAACAAACCTTTTTGATTCTCCTCCTGCTTTTTATAATCTATGTATAAATGCATTTCTGAAGGCACACGTATCAACACTAAATATGAAATATATATATTTTAAAGTCCATAGTAAATATAACATTGAATATTTGCACAGGTTTACAAAAGATTTTAAATATGTTAGTTAATAAAATGTTTAATTTATTTACACATCTGTTTTAGAATTTATACTTTAATGGATCTTCTTTATTATTTTTATTTTTATAATATTTATGACAGGCTTCTCAAAAGGATGTGATTTTATTTTGCTTGTTTCTAAAATACGAGAATAAAATGTAGGGTATTCGAAAAATCATCGGTACAAAACTTGATCAGAAAACGGGTTAATGAAAAAATTTAGCAACCTAATGTTTCATCTAGCTGCAATTCCAGAATTATATTAGCCAAAAATCTGTAAAAATTCTCAGTTATAGCTACTGTTAAAAGAATAAAGTCTACAGAGTTTCAGATGTTTGGAACAATTAATTTATAAATGATAAAAAAGTTTCATCAAAATCGAAATTGGTCAGGGTCCAAAAATGCTTGATTTGACGTGTTATGCCCCATATATATAGTATGTACATATTTTTTTTCCTACAATTAACAATAGTAAATAAATTTATTTAAAAAACTAAGAAGAATATTGATAATAACGAAAATATATTTGTTTAGATTAATGAAGATTTTTATGTCGAATATTGCAATCTAAAATCGATATATATAATAAAAAAATATACATATATATCTATTTATCATATATGTAATGTAATATTTAAATGTGAACGTATTTGGAATAAGTGTGTATTTTTTGAATGTGTGAAAGATGTAAGAATAGACGTTGATAAGGCTGCGATTTTGTAATGGACACCAGCGTCATTAAATAAAATGCGATCACTGAAGTCAGAATTTTACATTGTGTAAATTTTACACCTTCTTGACTATTGTATATATGTATACATATAAATATATATATACGTGTGTATAAGTGTATTCCTTTCCTTTTGTTCGTCTAGCGTGTTTTCAAATATGCATGAACTTTCCTAGTTTTCTTGCAATAGTTTACTATACTATAGTAGTTGGATAAGTTTTTTTTTATTTGTTCGTGCCATTTGAGACAAATGTTATTTTATAGATAAATATCTCTTGTTCCTTTTCTTTCTTTCTGTTTTTTTCTTTTTTTTTCCTTTTTGTTTTATTTGAAAAGTTATTTTTCCCGTTTCTAAATTACCCTTTCTGGAATGGTTTCATCGATCCGTGACATACAATTTGGTCGAGTATTATTTTTAACGTAATTCCGTTTCATATCATGCAAATTGTTATAGTATATTTTTTTTCTTTTATTCTTTTCGACAAATTACATTATTTTTTAAATAGTCGCTTTTAATTTAGGTCAGCATATATTTCGTTAAAAATTTATTTTTATCGTAAAATCGTTAAAATCATTATTTGGCCTATTGGAATTATTTCATTTTTCGAATTAAACGATTTATATTTAGAACCAGTTACTTCGTTCGAAGTGTAAATTATTTAAAAAAAAGAATTTATTTTTATATCATCAGTTTAATTCCGATTTCCTTTGACAATGATTATTATATTCCAGATACACTGTATAAATCCGATAGAAATTAATAATAATAATAATAAAAAGAAAAAAAAGAAATAATTTTAATCAATAAATCGGATTTATTGATCGTTTTCTTTCATAAATAAAATTTCGCTCCTAAAATGTTCCTTAAAAAAAAAATAATAAAAAAATAAAAAAAAACAGTATTACTACTCTCCAACGTTTTGCAAAAGAAAAAAAAAGTAAAAAAGCAAAAAAAAACGAAGAAAAAGAACTAAAGGGAAACGATGATAATGGTTTCAACACGTGTACGCTTTAGCAATTACTCGTAGTGGTCTGGGATGCAATCCTTTGAGGATAGAAAAACTGTGGGAGGGTAACGAGCCTTCTTAAATTTGTTAAAGCTTCATATGAACAATAGGCACGTGTCGTTAGTCGATATTCCTGATTCTCGAAAATTGCTTTCGCGCGAGAAGAATCACCAGGGGGTGGTGGTGATGGTGGTGGTGGTGGTGTTAGGTTCAATGCAATTTCTAGTAGTAATTATATTCCTTGGTTTTTTTCATTTTTTTTTTTTGTTTAAAAATATTTCACATATATTTTACGTTGCGAGAACTAAACTAACGAGAGACGAGAGAGAGAGAAAGAGAAAGACGTAGTAAAACTGGTTCGCGTATAAAGAAGGAAGCCTAAGGGAGGGTGTCAAGAGTTCTTCTGTTCTTTGGACTCATACATAAAATGGAGATGTGTGTGTTGTGTATGTACGTGTACATGTATAAGAGTATTTTATGGATTTGTGTGTGGGCAAGCTGTGAATAGAATGTTTGCATAAGAAAAGAGGACTATACACTGTCTGTAAAAATTTAGCCATAAGCTTCGTACAATTTTTTTTACACTACCTTTGTAAAAATTAATATTAAAGGATACAAAGATGGAAAGATGAAAGAAAGAAGAACGAAAAATAAAACATTGAAGAGAAACATTGAAAGAAACACTCTCCCCCACACGGAGTCATCGTTTTCTTTTCGCATTTGTTTCTTTATTTTAAAAAATTCATATGCGTATTGCAAAAATATCGTTGTCTCTCTTATATACGCGTTTGAAAATCGACTGATCGTACAATGGCACTTATTTTTTTTTTTTTTTTTTCATAATTTAGCATAAGTTTTTTAGGAATGTAATTTTATAACAAGAAGAAAAAAACGTATTATTAAAAAATTCACACTGCGTACAACTATCGATAAGAGATTCAAATCCATTGCAAATGTTATTATTATTAAAAAAAAAAAAAAAAACGAAACGAAAAACTTATAAATATACAATTATTTACACTGTACAAGATTGTCATTCTATCGTATAAATATTAATAATATTTTTATTATTATTATTGTTATTACTATTATTTTGTTTTTGTTCGTTTAATTTTTTTTCTTTTTTTTTTGGCAATTTGTATAAATAATATAATATATATATATATATATATATATATATATATATAATATGATATAATATATAATATTTCTAAATTTATGACTATCATCATATCACTTGTAGGACGTATTATGCGTACAATCCTAACATTTTGTCATCTTTATCAAATTCCTGAGATACATTTTGAGATCGTTTTTGTACAAAATATACCACAACTATGACTTATTTACAAGAAACTAATAAATTGGCTCATCAAGATCTTCTTAACACATTCACGGCCGGCACATCTTTTCCTTTTTTAATAATGAGTACCGGAAAAAATAATGAATTATTTAAATCTATATTAAAATAATAAAATATAATAATATAATAAAATGTAATTATTTAAATATTATATTGAAATAATTAAATATAAATTTAATATATAAAATATTTATATATTTATATAAATATTTAAATATTAAATATTATATATTTAAATTAATATTATATATTAAAAATTAAATATTATATATTTATATTATAAAATTAATATAAATATATAAATATAAATTTTATATATATATATAAATTTATTTTTATTAAATTTTGAAAATTTAAAATGACTTGAATCACGTCAGCGGCAACTAGGAATAGAACTTGAAAAGACGTGAATTCACGTCAGCGGTCGCGAATGTGTTAACAAATGAACAAATGAGCCTAACCTATAAAGAAAAAAAAATGTATAAATTATAAATTAATATCAAAAGATATAGTTTCTCCTAAATAATCATATCCTCAATAAGCAAGTTCAGCACCCCATGGTCTGTAAGGTTTGCCTTGTTGTTGTGCGTATTGCGTAGGATATTGGCTCCAACCTAATGCACCACCACCAATAAGTGGTGGCATAGTACCAGTTCCTGGTGGCATACCAGTGGGTACACTGCTAGGTGGTTCATAGTTGCTGGCTGATGAGGTTGATGTTAATGTTGTTGCCGAAGGTACAGCAGGACCAGGAACACCAGTTGAAGGTGGCGGCCCGGCAGGATGTTCTCGATGAAAACTTTGAAGATGTGAAAGGAGTCGTAACCTTAATGGATCCCTTTCATCTAAACCTTCCATAGTTACGAGATAACGACCAACTTCAGCGGCACATTCACTCCAACCAACAGCATGATAATCCATAGCTAACTTTGTACTGTCGTATCCGTCAGGTCCTGAGACAGAATAATGATCAATGATCAATGATTTGTAAGATATATGTACATGTGTATATATATGTATGTGTATGTGTGTGTGTATAAAAAGAGAATAGAAGAGAAAAAAGGGAAATTTTGCGATAGGTTTATTATTATTGTAAGCTAAGATGCGTAGAAGTTTTCGTGTCAGAACATCACAATGCCTTCTTACTGAACGAGTGTATTAGAGAAAGAGAGTGTTCAGATGTACTAAAAGCCTTGGCTTTGCCAGTCGGAGGGGTATTGTATCGTAATAGGGTGGGGGCAATGGGACAGGTAGCGTGGGAACCGTTTAGACCCCCATAGACCTGAGGAGCCACATGCAAAGAGCTTGCACGCCAATTCGAAATACTAGCTTCTGTCCCACGACGTTGTAAGTTCTATTAGTGTGTTAGATAGTTACTATTTCTATAGGAATCTTATTCCTTTTATAGAAACACATAGGACCGTACTTATATTTGCAATAAAATTAAATGAATATATTTTTTAATATATTAAAAATTAAATGATTATATTATTATTTAAAATATTTAATTTTTTATATAATTATAATAATTATTTGTATCATGCATGTAATAACGTTTAATTGTTTCACCTTAATAATATAATTATTATTAATATATAACATAGCAAGAAATTTTGCGAAAAAAAAGACAAAAAACATTATTTTATAGATTGACAAATACCTAGAAGAATAGAAGATAGAAATATATTCTCAAGATTGTTCACAAATTGCAAAAGAAAAATTGTGAGTAAATGTGTGAGTTTGTGTAGAACTCGGTAGCTGGTTTCCCACAGAGTTCGACATCTGCCCCGGTCCGCTGCTGGCAACTCAGCGCCTTCTTCATGAGGGGTGCTAGTACGAGCCCACCCTACACGTATACGCTAACACATTCTCACTTCTTTTCTCTTTCTCTCTTTTTCTTTCTCTCTTTATCGTACCGCCACCAATCGTGGGAACGCCATCGAGGAAGAGTCGTTGACTTCCTGTGCTTCCCACAGGATCTTCCAGTTGGATTCAGCACCTGCTACTGCTGCTGCTGCTGCTGCTGCTGTTATTGCTGTTGCTTCGGAGGAGGGATTCATGACAAGGATTTGGAAGGATTCATGGATTTGTTTAAGAAATATCGCAAAACCTGCCTCGAATCTTACGATCTATTTTTTGTTTTGTTTTGTTTCTTTCTATACGTTCGATAAATCGATATATATATATGGATATTGAAAAATACAATAATAAAAAAGAATATCTTTTTTTTAAGTACCAAACGTTCTGATCAATTGATTTTTTAAATAAATTTTATTCTAATTATATTTATTTATTTATTTATTTATTTATTTACTTAGGTTAAAATAGTCATTCACGGTCGAACGATTCTTTCCTCGAAATTTGTCACCCGATCGTTTGATTTCTTTTTTTATTTTTTTTTTTATCGACGTTATTATAAATATAAACTTTATTGAATCCGCCGTATGTTTACAGTTAGCTATTTCTCTCTTCCTCTTTTTTTCTTTTTATTTTTTTATTTATTTTTTTTATGGAGTATTGCATTTCCAAGGAGTATATTTTTCGTTTTGTTTTATAAATTGTGTTGTTCCCTCGTATACGGGTTAATGATTTAATATTATTCGCACGTACGAGAAACAAAAAGTATTTTAATTAATGCAACATCGAGTTTAATTTTTTTTCTTTTTGTTTTGTTTTGTTTTAAACGTTTGAATACATTTTAACGAGGAAAATCTATACGAAACGACAGATGGTCATTCGGTTATGGAATTACCGTTTCTCAGAGCGCGGTCAACAGGTGTCTTCCGGTTTAAAAAGAATCGGCAAATGACGGCTGTAAAAAGAAACAGAAAGAGAGAGAAACAGGAGGAAGTGATTGGATACGAAAGAAAATACGATAATATACTACTGCAACAGAATGCAGGTTGAGATTTGCATCGTCCTTGACTTTGAAAGTAACTCTTTTAAAACTTCAATTGATCGATTATGTCCGATCAACCGCGAATACGTTTGTAATAAAGTATACGCTTAGTTAAGCGACACGAGATAAAACGAGAATTGTTATCTAGATTAAAGTATTGATTGACTTTGAAAATAAAAAAAAAAAGTAGCATAATCATTTTTTTATGTTGAACATCATTATCATCATTATCATTACGTAGCACCTTTTGTTCGTTGCTTTTTTTTTTTGGAATGTACTGTTAAAGGAAACCCGGGTGCAATATCTCCGAAAAAAGGGTTGAGGACAAGCTGTGAATCAAAAAACTGAGAAAAGGAAATGGAAGAACTTGCGCTCAACTTCAACAGTTCCGTTATTTGAAATAACAGTTAGATCCATTATTACGTATACACATGTATATCCTATTTTCAAACGGATTTTGATAGTTTTCAGATAACCGTTAGCCTTACCGTTTATATTCGAGGCAAGTGTTATTATTTGTGTGTGTGTGTGTATGTGCTAGGCTTACTATTACATATTTTGAAGGATTAGTCAGGAAAGGTTAGAGTTATTTCTAAAAGTTGTGTATATATACATATATATATATATATAAACTTACCCTTGTTTCTAAGAGTACGCAAATGTTCAACGGTAAGCTGAAGTATTTCAGCCTTTTCCAATTTCGCACTGTGAGGGTCTCGAGCTGCTGCAGGCACCAATCTTCGCAGTTCTCCGAGGGATGCGTTTATTCTGTCGCGACGTTTCTTCTCTATCATTCCTCTCCTCCGTTTTCGTGATGCGTGCTGACAGGAATCACCTCCGGGTGAATTGCATCTAAAACGAACGAACGAAAAAACAAACAAAGAAATATATATATACATGTATACAAATCCTTGATCGTTTTTTGAGTGAAATGAATTTTGGTTGATTCTTTTTCTTTATCCCCATTGTTTAGAAAATCAATTAAACTATTTTATCGATTATGTTTCAAATTCTTCGTAAGTTAAATGATGTATAATATATATAAATATATAGGATATATGGAAAATAGCGACCAATTATAGCCGTTTATAGTTGTACGTATGTATTACGTGCATCGATCGAACAGTCATTTTCTAAAGTCAAGGTTATTCCTATAATATTACTGCATTGAAATAGAAATATATACTTACGGTTCTTTACCACTTTCTTCGGAAAACACGTCATCACAATCCGAATCGCTCATAGCTCTTTTGAGATTCCTTTGTTGATGAGCTTGATTTTGTTGTTGCTGTTGTTGCTGTTGCTGCTGTTGTTGATTAGCATCTTGGGATCTCATTTCATCCATTTTCATATCGGAATATTCGTGATTAGATCTCATTTCTGTAATATCAGGTCTCATACCAGACATGTCCTGATGCCTGACATCATTGTGTCGAATATCCTGATGTCTGACAATTTCCGATCTGTGCATATCCTGATGTCTTTGTGCTTCCTGATGTCTTTGCATCTCTTGATGCCTAAGATCGGGTCTTTGCATTTCGTGATTCCTGATATCGTTAATGTTAGAAGGTGGTGGTGGCGGTGGTGGCGGTGGTGGTGGTGCATGACGAAGGTCAGGAGGTGGTGGTCTCATATCGTGATGATGACGCATGTCGGGATGTTGCGGTTGGTAATGGTGATGAGGTGGTGGTGGATAACCCCAATGATGACCGGACGGTAAATGTGTTGGCCCTACTGCACCAGAAGTAATGTCCGATGACAAGAGCGTACTGTTCTCGTCTGAGCATGCTACTACTACTCGCCACATTTTCTCACGATTTTTGTGTTTTTTTTCTTTTTTTAAAAACAATTATTTACGATAAATTTATATCGAAGAATAATCAAGAAACGAGAAAACGTCTATAGAAAATTGGAAGACTTAGAGCTGGCAGTTGTTCCGTTAAAAGTTAAATTTGTATAAGTGGCAGTGAAGTGTCTCCACGATTATCAGAAAAGTTAACTTTTCCAAGCTGGTAGGTGTTATCTAGTATAAAATATCGATCCCATAACGATGCTTCTGTTAAATGGATCAAGTGTCATACCAGTCGCATTGCAGTACCAAGCAAAGGGTGCCACCGATCGTTAAATATTGTCCTTAATAATCAATCGTTTCTGTGAATCAAACGTAGAATTTAATTATTTATAATTTAATTATTTAATTATTTAATAATTCACCACCGTAATAATACACCGTGTTTAGATTTATTTCGATCATTATATCGACAAGATCACACTTATAAAATGTCACTAATCAAAAATTAAAAATAAAAAGGGTTAAAACGATGAAAATTGTACAAAACAAGGTTGCAAACGATTAACAACGATAAAAAATGAAAAAAATCTTCTGCACTTGTTTGATCGTAAGGTTCACACGTGGCACAGCTTCCTGAGGTCGCGTGTCAGGATTTGGGTGTTAAGTTGGTGGCGACCGCGAGGAACTTCTTCGCGGATGCACTGTATTCCCGTTGTCGCGAAGGAATATAGAAGGTTATAGTAGTACAATATGCGTATTGCCGGTTGTGTTACTTCTCCTGATGGTGCTGATGCTGCTGCTGTTACACTGTCCGGTACTAGCCAGCTCCCGCACGCGTGTGTATCAGTCGCGTGGCGGCGGACGTATGTCGTGTGCGGGAGGACCCAGGGACGGCACACGAGCCGCGTGCCCCGTTTCAAGCCCAGTAGTGGGGGAACTCCTGTTATATATATTTTTGGAGTGGGGGGACCTATGGGTTTCTTCTCTTCCTCCAAGGTGAAAGCTTTAGCTGGGACCCCATGGATCAAAGGCGAGACTTATAGCAGGGAAGAGGAAAGAGAGAAAACAAGAAGTAGGGACTTTTACATGAACATTCGGTAGAGTAGGGGAGAGAAGGGGGGTAGGGAGAACTAGCTGAGAGATCAGGAAGGGGCGATTTTCGTGGGAACGCCTGTGGCGCTTCCTCTACTCGCGGTGTGCACACTTTTTTCCTATCAAAAATACCCCCTCTCCTACCCACTCCATTCCACCTATCCTATTTTTTCCTTTCTTTATTCAGGAGTCGTCTTTTCTTATCTTTTATCTTATTACATTCGATTAGAGACTCTTATCTATTATTATTTTACACATATTCGTCTAACAAATTTATTGGGTTGCCCATAAAAATAGTTCTTACCAATTTAGAAATATTAAATTGACCAGATAAGTTCGTGAGATTTCTTCCTATATTATTTGTTTAGAAAAAATAAAGCACACACACACACACACATACATACGCGAATTTATTGATATTCCTAATATATAAATAAAAAAATAAATGTATTATTTATAGATAATTTCTATTATTCGACATATTAACGAGTTAATGTTAAAGATAAAGATTTGTTAAGTTTAAGTAACGACAAAATATCACTAGGCGATAAGTCGAGAATCTTAGTAGTTATCCCTTCGTCGATCCCTTAAATTGATACGTGCGCCACCATGAAATCACTTGGACGGGCACCCTAGATTGGTCTCACTCTCTCCCACACCCACTGGCCACCTCCGCCTGCCTGTCCTCCTCTTCACCCTTCTTTCAAGTTAGACGCGTGCATACACGCGTCGAAAGCTAGTTCTGGGGTCTTGGATTGACGAGTATCCACGCACATATACATACACAGACACACATGTAAATACACGGACAACCGACCTATCGCAAAGTACTGGACATCGTAACGCGTTAATAACGGGGTGAGGGCGAGGGTGAGGGTGGGGTGTGGGATGTAGGGGGGTTAAAGGAGGGAGATTTGAGAAGAGTAGGTGATCGTGAACCGTGGGGAGGGTGCGATCACGATAAAGTTCACACAGGAATCGTATGCAGCACGCGCTCGCACGATTATTGCTAGCTACCACCGTGTGCCTGGGAACCAAGCTGACTAATCGTATTGTTAACTTTTCAGTAACGATCGACCGGTTGTGATTATAAAACGTTTGTCGATCATCTACTACGTCATTGTAAGTAAAAACGTTTGCTCATTAATTTAAACAATTGTTTTTTTTTAATTTTTTTTTCTATAAATATCCCAATCATTTACGTGGTTGACTTCAAACGTGCCGAATTTGTTACGAAAATTTCAACTTAGAAATAAAAAAATTACGTTTGATTTATTCGTACAAGAACACGTTGATACGTAAAACAAAACATAAGATTATTTAACATTAAGAACAATTTTTTGTCATTTAGCAATGTTTAATATAATCATTATTAAAACAGTTATTGATTTTTTTTGATCTAAATTGTTGAAATTACGATCTAATGTTGTAATATTAAAATTCGTAATCAATATTATAATATTATTTATTATTAGTTATATTAAAAATGAATGTGTGTGTGTGTGTTTAATTGTTTTAATCTTCGAACGGGCTTAAATCAAAATTAGAATTAAGCAAAATTAGTCAAATAAGCCACGCGTTTCTTTGAAAGAGAAATAAGAAAGATTGAAAAAAAAAAGCAAAAAAAAAAACAAGAAAGAAATGTGGATCACGCGATGGCACGCGACTATTTTTGAACGACTCGTGATCAACCATTATTCGTCGCTACGTGTGGTCCAGATTCTGGTTACCTTTTTTGGGTACTTCTTCTTCTTATTCTTCTTATTCTACTTATTCTTATTCTTTTTCATTTTTTTTCTTTTTATTTTTCCCTTTCCATTCTTCTTTCGTATTCTTCGTATTATGTAGTATCCCTTTGCACCCCTTTACGAGGTTTACCCTCTTATTATTAAAGGGTACAGAATTCCCACGGGTAATACTATCGTCACCGATCTTTATCCCGCCATTACTGACATGAGAGTTAATATTAATACCGTTCTAAATTATTTTAATAACATATTTATTTTATATATACATATATAAAAATAATACACACAAACAAAAATAATGATCAATTATTTTTTTGTTAAAAATATTTTTATCGAAAAAAAAAGAAACAAATATTTCTTTGATCATCATCGATGTTTGTTATCACTGTTAAAAATTAATATATTCGTAGTACAAAAATTATAATATTTTTCTTAGATAAAAATAGGAAAATAAGATCTGTCAGCCATTTTTATCCCCTACCCCCTTCCGCTACTGTCTTTTTTGTGTTAATATTTTTAATTGGTTTTTTTTTTAGAAGAAAAAAAGTAATAATAATAATAAAAAATTACAAAGAAAAAATCTATCGTTTGAAGTGAGTCACGGGAGCATTAAAATTTGTGCAGGTCACAATATCGATGACTTATATCGTTCCGTGTCTCGGAACCGTGAGGCAGGCTAAAGTATCCGGCTCTTGCTTCCGGTCTGCACGCGACTTCTGCACGTGAAGTCACGTGGCACAAATCGAAGTGTTCCTCGCGTTTTGTGTGTACTCTTTTTCTCTCTCTCTCACGCGCGCGCGCGCGTGTGTGCTTAAGTATGTGTATCATTCGAGACAAAAAGAGCAACGTGAAGTTTTAAGTAAGCCAAAGACATATCTCGATGAATGGTACTTATTAAATCCTAGCTCGATATAAGAAGAGTAACAGAGACAGAAAAATACGTCTCCCTCTCTTCCCCCATTTTCTACCCCTGACCCAAAAAACAAATAACATACATTTGTTGTAAATTTATAAATTTATTTTTCTCTCTTTTTCGTATAAAAATAATTTCCTTGAATTCGTAATAATATCTTAAATAAATATTTTTCTAATAATATTAATTGAAATGTTATATATATATATATATATACATTTGCAAGTATTCATACGAAGACGGTAAAGTTGAGTGCAGTTTTTTGTTGTTGTTGGTCAACTGGTCAGTCCATATTCTGAACAAACAATCGATAGAGAATCTTTTTTTCTTGCACGATATACATACAGGAGTTTCTATAGCTCTTAGCTACATATATATATATATATCCCCCACCCTCATTCGTAAAGCAAACATGCATAAAATTACGTATTGCGGTATAGGAAAATGAATTCTGAAGATATATATATATATATATTCTATTCTACTTGCAAAAACAGTCGATTGGAGGGTGGACACTTCCGACAAATGTATATATACTACTATTCGATATCGTTCATATCGTTTTACTTGTCACGTCGAGTAGATTTCATAAAAATCGCGTCGATGTATTTATCAATTGTTTTACTTTTTGAAATAAAACGATGAAACAAAATTTTGTATTCACGAGTATAATTTAATCAATATTTCTTTAAATATTGTATCATGAATAAAAATCATCGATAAACTCATTCAATATACTTTGTATCATCTAGAATAATAATTTGACAATCGTTGATATAACTTTACTTCTTATTCTTAAATACTTGCATTGATTAATTTCTTCAAAGATACATTTTACAATTAAAACATTTTATAATCAATCAAACCTATACAGTCATAGTGATAGGAAAATCTTAACAAATATAATCTATGGTTACAGGATATCTAGTATATATTTATCTTGTTGTCAAGAATACTTAGGTTTTGGAGGGTGTAAAAGTTAGATTGGAAGGATGGTCAGTCACTCCCCCGATCGGACAACACTTGACCAGCATTGACAGTTGGGACTGTGGGACAATCGTTCGATAATTGGGTGACATTGTCTGTTTTTCTGCCGGACACCTTGTTCACTATCGACAAATTCACGCCCTCTGGTCATTCTGAACTTATTCTTATACTTTACGATTTGTTGCTCGTGCTTTCTTGTCCTATATACCAACGAAAATATGAATTTATTACCGATTATATTACACGCATCAGGCAGTTACTGATATTTCTATTACAACTATCTCTCACTTGTTTTGGATCGTAAATCTTGACCATGATTCAACTTATATCAAACCAATATCTCTCATTGACCTCAATCCTATATCCAGATATTTTATTTTTAATTTCTTATTTAAATAGATACGATTAAAAAAAAAGAAAAATTCGATTTATAAATTTGTATTAATTTTTATTTTTTGTTTTTATCGAACCCCATACAATTTGAAAAATAATTTATTTGATCGCTAAGAAAATTCGATGACAAATTTTACGAATCGTACGTGACTCGAACAAAACGTTAGACTTATTCCTAATAGGATAGATAAATTAATTTAGATTTTCTTCTAAACGTTTTAGTATACCAATTAAGTACGGCACTATGCCAGACAATCACGCAAGTTTCCAGATTTCCAAAAGTCAAGCTTCGGTTGTTCGATCGTAGGTACCATCTGTGCGTTCCTATTCGATTCCCCATACGATTAAATTGTCGGTGAATAACGAGACACGATTGAATGACGATGTAGTAGTGGATATATCACGTTAATTGATGCTTAAAATGCATTATTGCGTTAAATTAAATTATCTTCGTAAACTATTAATAATTGTAAGTCAATTAAGTGGTTCGTTAGATCATACTTTGGGTTTGTATTACGAATTACGAAATTATGTATGTTCTACGATACGTTAAATCAATGCTTTCTTAATTTAACATACCACTAATTGAGGTAGTAAAAATTAAAAAAAAAGAAAATACTGTAACTTAAAATTCTGAATTACTATATTATAGTAATGGGTTGTCTGGAAAATTGGTGTAGATTTAAAGAAAAAAATATATTTCATATTACAAATAATAATTAGCACATACTTTTCAAGCAAACTATAATACTATTAATTACTTTTTATATACAATTATATATACATAAATGTTGTATATATATGGTGTATATGTGTACATACTAAGAGCATTTATTGCAATGGGAATGTTCGCAGCCTGAAATTATGTTCCATTTAAAAATCCACCCCAATCGTCATTGCAATTCGTTTTGGTTAGAGGCCAGTCAATTGTAGACAAGTGCATACCGCACAGAATCGTATATTAAAACGATTTTTTTAAGCGTGATTTTAAAAGGTGACAGCTGTCCGCCTTGTTTGACAGACCGGAACACCGTTTACGTGTTATAAACTTACGTGTGTAAGTTACAACGAAGAAAGATTCATTAAATTGTATTTTCTTATTTTTTTGTTGGTTCACATTTACACATACGCACACACATGTATCACAAACATACTATACGTAAATTACATTATAATGAATTAATAAAATATAATTATATTTTTTTTCAATAATAATAAATAAATAATGAAGCAATTTTTTTCACGTTTGATGAACATGCGAAATATAAGCTAACTTGCTGCAAAGAAACAATTTGTTCAAAGAACATAAAACGATCGATCATCCTCTCAAATTTTACAATATCACTCGTCATTGTACAAATTAAGATACATGATCGATGACTTTCCAATCGACCAGCAGTATTGTGCGGTTTCAAATGGATAATGTATGTCCTCAGAAGTAACGCGATAATTTTTCGTCATCGTAATTTAACAGTTGGCCAATCTATTGACATATTTCGTTGCAGATTTAACATAAGAAAAGTAGAAATTCATATGGGAATACAATTGTATATTCAAGTGTATCTATGGAATAATTTGTCAATGATTTTTTTCTATAAAATCCGTAATTTATTGAGTATCTACGAAGAAATTCATCAATGACTGAATTTAAATTTTTAATTAATAATTAAATAACTTATTTAATCATTTCACACGATTTATAACAATTTAAATTTTTACTTATTTATTATTAATGTCTTATGATTAAATATTTTTTAATTATAATTATTTATTCATAATTTCATTGAAAAAGTTATAAAATATAAATGAGACTGTTGGTAAAACAGTTTCGCGGAGTGTCGGTAAATCAATAGGATAATATCGACATACGGTAAGTTCAAATTTGTGACGCTTCGATAGCACTCTCGATTCTTCTTTATCGATATAGTTTTCTGAAAGCATCAAACCTAACCTATTTTGATGAGAGTCACATGTTGTGTGATATTACGAGTAAGGCGAGTAAGTAAAGTAAATAAAACAATTAAAAATAGTGTAAAATATGGTAAATATTTTGTAATATTAATGAAATAAATCTAGAAAGTGTAAAAGTGTGACAAAATGTTGAACGAAGAAGATACTGTAAAACATAAAACGCATAGAGAACGAAATGCTGGTCGTAAAGCTGAGAAGAAGAAAGCTAAAAATCCACATGTTCAAGAATTAACCGATAAACAGAAGAATCCGAAAGCTTTTACATTTAATTCAGCAATTAAAGCTGAGCGACGATTTCGACGTAAGCAGGATATTGAAACTAAAAAACAACATATACCTTTAGTAGATAGAACACCATTAGAACCTCCACCAATTCTAGTCGCAGTAGTTGGACCACCCAAAGTTGGGAAATCATTGCTTATACAATGTTTAATTAAAAGTTATGTTAAGCAACCATTGACTAATATAATTGGTCCTGTCACTGTAGTTTCTGGTAAGAAAAGAAGGATTACATTTATGGAATGTAACAACGACATAAGTTGTATGATTGATATAGCAAAAGTAGCCGATTTGGTTTTACTCTTAGTCGATGCATCTTTTGGTTTTGAAATGGAGGTCTTTGAATTTCTTAATATTTGTCAAGTTCATGGTATGCCCAGAGTCATGGGTGTATTAACTCATTTAGATTTATTTAAAAACGCTAAACAATTGAGAAGAACGAAGAAAATATTGAAACATAGATTTTGGACCGAAGTATACTCAGGTGCTAAATTATTTTATCTTTCTGGATTAATTCATGAGGAATATCTTCGAACTGAAATTAAAAATTTGGCTAGATTTATATCGGTGATGAAATTTAGACCATTGACATGGCGTACTTCGCATCCTTATATTCTTGCTGATAGAATAGAAGATTTAACATTGCCTGAATTGATAAGGAAAAATCCTAAGGTTGATAGGACAATATGTTTATATGGGTATGTATAATTTTATATTTTATTATTTAATATTTGCCTGATGTTTTATTAGATTGTATAAAAATGTTCGTATAATTTTTTTTACAGGTATGTTAGAGGAGTGCCTTTAATTAAAGAATCTTCCATTCATATTCCTGGATGCGGTGATCTTAGAATTAAAGATGTAAGCTTTTTATCTGATCCATGTCCTCTTCCCGAACAATTGAAGAAACGTGCATTAGTAGAAAAGGAAAGATTAATATATGCACCGTTTTCTGGTATCGGTGGGATTGTTTATGATAAGGATGCAGTTTATGTTGAATTAGCGGGTAGTCATTCGCACAAAGATGAGGATACTGGTTTAGCTGGTGCATTGATGGAAACTCAAGAAACTTTAGATCAAAAGTTACAACACAGTGAACTACAATTATTTAGTGATGCTGCACCTATTAAATCTCAGGATGTTAATGAAGATTTTCAATCTCATTATATTGGTGAGAATGTAGAAGAGAATGGAAGAATAAGAAGGAAAGTTATTTTCTCGGATTCAAATGAAACTGCAGCATCTTTGGATGCGGATTCTGATAATAGCGAAGAAGAAGATGGTGATGACGATGATAAAGAAGAATTGAATGATGATGAAGATGATGAAGACGATGAAGACGATGAAGACGATGAAGATGATGAAGATGACACAGAAGAGAATACAATTAAAAAAGGTACTAAAAGAAAAAGTCAGGATTTACTTTTATCCTCCAGAAAGAAAAAGAAAACCATTAATTCTTCTAATATTGATAACAAAGATAAAGATGATAATAATAAAGAAGTAAAAAATAAAACTGAGGTAGAAGTCTACCATTCTTTAAGTAAAGAATCTGATATTCGAGTAAAGAATAAAATTACAGAAGTTCTCAGTCTTTTTGACAAAAGTTCAAATAAAAAAGACGTAGATATAAGTAAAAATGAAAGCGATAATGAAAGTTTTGACGAGCTTAGTGACACCGATTCTCGTGGTGGCTTAGAAATGGATCATTCTGATAACGATAATAATGATTTTGAAGAAGAATCAATGAAAGAAGATAATGATGGTTATGAAAGCGAGGAAGAAGTTGCAGATGAATTTAAATGGAAATCTAATTTAGTCGATAAGGCCAAAGAAGCATTTAGAAATCGTCAAGAAAATAATAAAAGTTTAATGAAAATTGTTTATGGAGTATTTGACAAAGGTATACAAAGTAATAATAAAGAAGATGAAGAAGAAGAAGAAGAAGATAATGATGATGATAACAAATCTGTTGGCGGAATATTTAAAGTTGTACAAGAAAAACAAAAACAAAAATTACAAGAACGTGAATTACAAAATTTGGAAGAAAGTGTGTTCTTTTCCACAAAACCTTCCCGAGATTGGTTGGAAGAGGACAATAAAGTATTGTTAGTTAATTGTTTTGTTACTGGCAAATGGAAAGAATCAGAAGATGCAGAGGAACTTTTAAAATTAGATGATATGGATGAAAATGAAATATACGGAGATTTTGAGGATTTAGAAACAGGGGAGAAACATAAAGCAGATGATACTCAACCATCAAAAGAAAATGAATTAGATGAAAAGAAACAGCTTCTTGAGAAAAAAAGAAAACTCAAAGAACAGTTCAATGCTGAGTATGATAATGGAGAAACAAAAACATATTATGACGAATTGAGACAAGAAGTTGACAAACAAGCAGAAATAAACAAATCAGAATTCGAAGGAATAGATGATGATGTTAGAGTTCAGTTAGAAGGTTATCGTCCAGGAATGTATGTACGTGTAGAAATACAAGGTGTTCCTTGTGAAATGATTATAAACTTAGATCCATCATATCCGCTTATAATTGGAGGATTATTGCACGGAGAAGAAAATATCGGTTACGTGCAAACACGAATTAAAAAACACAGATGGTATCCAAGAATTTTGAAAAGCAAAGATCCTGTAATTCTTTCTGTAGGTTGGAGAAGATTCCAAACATTACCAATTTATGCTAAATTAGAAGATAATCTACGTAGTAGAATGTTAAAATATACACCAGAACATGTTGCTTGTATGGCACATTTTTGGGGACCTATAACACCACAAGGTACTGGAGTTCTTGCTGTTCAAAATATTGCTACAAGAGAACCAGGTTTTAGAATAGTAGCTACTGGATCTATCGTAGAAATGGATAAGAGTACTCAAATAATGAAAAAATTAAAACTCACTGGTGTTCCAATGAAAATTTACAAAAAGACTGCATTTATCAAGGATATGTTTAATAGCACTTTAGAAGTAGCTAAATTTGAAGGTGCCAAGATTAGAACAGTTTCCGGTATTCGTGGTCAAATAAAGAAAGCAGTTTCTAAACCAGCAGGTTGTTTTCGTGCTACGTTTGAAGATAAAATATTATTGAGCGATATAGTTTTCTGTCGTACCTGGTACAAAATCGATGTACCTAAATTCTATAATCCTGTAACGTCACTTTTGTTACCTCCTGCTGAAAAGAATCAATGGCGTGGTATGAAAACAACTGGTCAATTAAAACGAGAAAAGAATATTCATGCAACTGTTAATACTGATTCGCTTTACACTCCTATTGAAAGAAAAGTGAAAGTATTTAAACCCTTGATAATACCACGTAATTTACAAAAAGAACTTCCCTACAAAGACAAACCTAAATTTGGACCTGATCCACAATCGCGTAAGACTAAATTTGCAGAAAATAGAGTTGCAGTGGTGCGAGACGCTAAAGAAGAAAATGTGGCACGTCTTATGAAAATGATTAGAACGGCATATGCGGATAAGCAACAGAAACTTAAAAAAGCTACGACAGAAAGGATAAAAGCTCTTAAAGCGCGAATTAGAGTAGAAGAAGCTAACAAATTAAGGAGACAAAAGGAAAATAAAAAACAAATCTTTAGAGATCTTAGTAAATTAGAAAATAAAAGTAAAAAGATGTAATTTTAAAGTATAAACTTACATATACGCTTTTAATAAATAGCTTCTTGTAATTTTAATTTAATTATTTTTTATGTCACTTATATTTTATAATATAAAGAATAAGTAAATGTATGCATGTATATATATATGTGTATTTAAAAGTATTCTATGCAATGTTACATACATTAATGCGTTTCGATGAATTAAAAAAAATGTTTATAAAAATTATTACGAGTTATTAATAAGTAATAAGTAATATTAAATTAATATTTCCATTCAAAAAGTTCATATTATTTTGACGTAATTAATTGAACATTAAAAATATTAAATTAAAAAATAGACGTATGTTTAATAATTGACTTTAGTAGTCCACAAATTTTCGATTAAACATCATGGCCGCCGAGATATTTAATTCTACATTAATTGCATAAATATTTGAATTAAAAACATTTCAGTTATTTTTATATGATGATGCAATAGAAAAAATGACGTAATTAATGCTAGTGTAAAAAAAAGTAGGAAATTTCTGACGTAAATTCTGGACAAATATTTTCATTAGTTGAAACATTATAAAGATCGATATATCTCGATGTAGTGAATAATCGACAATCGAGAATGATTATTAGTAAGAATCGATAGTTAATTAAACTAGCCGCAAGATAGCCACAACACGGCGGAAAAATCGCGGTGTCGAATGGCTGTCATCGCTTTTTATGACAGATGTTATGCACGATAAATTTGCTTTGTTAATTTTAATGAATAATATTATCGCGAGTTAAAAAAAAGATAAATAAAGTATTACAAGAATTACTTGTTAAGAATCGAGTAATACAATTGAAGTGATTACTTTCCGTCAAATGACTAACGATCGAAGAAGTATAATAAATCCGAAAATATTTTGAAGTCAAGATTTCGGAGCCAGCTGTCTTTCACCATCACAACGGACCGCGAATACGAAACATCCGGGCTTCAAGGTATTTGATAGTGTAGTGGTGGTTGAATAATAATATTTAAACAACTCGTGATAAAGGTCGATTGTTAGTGAAAAATGGCAAAGACCTATGATTATTTATTTAAATTACTACTTATCGGAGATTCGGGCGTCGGCAAAACCTGTGTATTATTCAGATTTTCTGAAGATGCTTTCAATACGACCTTCATCTCTACTATTGGTATGTATTACTCTCCCATTATTAATAATCATCGTTATTATTATTCATAGCATTTTTTCTTTCTCGCTATTCTTCTTGCCACATGCGTAATACGACACATAGATCTATAAATACGTCTGATCATTAGACAAATGTTATTTAGTCTATAGACAAAGAAACTCTTGTTTAGGTATACTCGTTAAAATTCTATGCGTCATTCTACATCCTTTTTTTCCACATTACTAACATTATCGTTTTAAACAAATGTATTATATGTTTTATATCATTTTAATTTAATAACACAAAACAGGTTGTATATATATACATATATATATGACATAATTGTCAAGTAGCACATTATCTTATAAGAATGAGGTTTTGACAAGAAATATTTGTTAAAAATACATTATATTAATCCTATCAATATACCATTGATACACTTCTTGTTCTTATTTGATTTTAATACTATTCCATGTTTGATGATAATAAGAGAATAGTTTGTATCAGTTTGTATAAATTAAATTGTTTTATTTTTATATTTCAGGAATTGATTTTAAAATTCGTACAATTGAGTTAGACGGCAAGAAAATTAAATTGCAAATATGGTAAGAATTCTCACTAATTCGTATAAAATATATTTTCTGTTATTGTTAAACATCTTCTTAATAATTATTTTATTTTTATATATAAAAGGGATACTGCTGGACAAGAAAGGTTTCGTACAATAACAACGGCATATTATCGTGGTGCTATGGGAATAATGTTAGTGTATGACGTTACAAATGAAAAAAGCTTTGAAAATATTAAGAATTGGATCCGTAATATAGAAGAAAATGCATCCGCTGAGGTAGAAAAGATGTTATTAGGCAATAAGTGTGAACTTACAGACAAGAGACAAGTATCTAAGGAACGAGGTGAACAACTTGCAGTTGAATATGGTATTAAATTTATGGAAACCTCTGCGAAATCCAGTATCAACGTTGAAGAAGCATTTTATACTTTAGCGCGCGATATTAAAGCTAAAATGGAAAAGAAATTGGTAAGTATTTGTAATATTTGTTAATTATTTATCATATAAGAATTGCATATACAGGATGTCTGAACTATACTTAAATATATCCAGCTATATTTAAAAATTTGTACGTTTATAAATAATTATAAAAATATCATTCTCTTGGGAAATCATATAATATACAGTTTGTATCATTTTTATAATATTACATGTTATAGAATTTTTAAATATAGCGTATGTATAATGTATTGTATAAATGATTAATTTTTGATTCAAAAAACATATATTTATTATACTTTATAAGTTATATATAAATGTATCTCTTTAATAATTAATATTTCTAACACACACTTTATACTAAGCAATGTCAAAAGCGCTGTAGGTATACTCAATTGCCTATAATTTGTTATATCGAATAACTTCATTTTCTTTGTTTCCTATGTCTGTTTCTCTGTGTTTGGTGCGGGTCTATCTTGG
Organism: Polistes dominula; assembly: GCF_001465965.1. Next base: position 964,031 of record NW_015149031.1, on the reverse strand, counting down.
CAGAAGGTAACTGTTTCTTTCGACACTGTTCTTACTTGAATGTATATTTTTTTCTTTTCTTACGTAACACCGTTAAACTATATTACATATCCATTATTACTTAATGTGCAAGATTATTTGTAATATTTGCATCTATTATTAATCCTACGTGTATTAATATATAATTAATTTTTTTTCTAGTTGCATTTATCTATGTGTCATTATTGTAATAACATAACATTATTAATATTTGTATGTTTTTTAATTACATCTAATATTTAATTAATCTTGCATATTTGCAGAATTTTTATTCTTTTTCATTCGTTAGACGTCAATAATAATTTAACCAGATATACTAACAATAACTAATGCTTTAACGTGTTTTCTTAAATTAAAAAATATTAACGTATCTATAATACATTAATCGATTAATAACTTATTAACACGTTCATCTTATTGTTATCTAGGAAGCATCAAATCCACCCAAAGGTGGTGGTCACCAGTTGAAAGCATCAGAACCACAAAGGAAACCGCCAAGTTGGTTAGCTCGCTGTTCTATACTCTGACCCCTTAAATATTTCCGACCTTTGAATGAGGCCAACTTGTCTATTATTATTAATTACTTACATACATTTCCTCGAACAAATTTAACGTTCTACGAGGCTTCATATGGTCCATCAATTGAGCTCTGTGACTTACACCTTGACAATGGACATTGACTGTGTTTTTATAATCATTAAATTTAAATAATTTCTTACTGAGAAAAAATCATTAGAGGAGAAATTGTCTAAACTATTTAAGTTGGTTCTTTTTCGTGTCATTATTATAATTACGTATATATATATATTTTTTTTTTGTTCTTCTTTTTGTTTTTATTTTTTAATAAAGAAAAAAAAATAGAAAGACATGTAATCTGTATTTGAGAAATGGAAATATTTTGTAAACTGCAGTTTTATATCATCTTTCATTATTAAATCTTATTGATAAGTAATCTTTTTGAGAAATAACAATATTGTTGTGAAAATTGTGATATTTACAGCGAAGACGTTGGCACGCAAAGTAACAAGTTTCATCTTATTTAAAAAAAGAACAAAAAAGCACATTTTTTCATTGCACTTCTGTGATTGTTTCTCCTCTGGTGTTGTTATGTAAAGAAGGGAATACTATGAAATCAATATTAAAGAACCAATACTAAATGTGAAATACAAGTATAAAATTACTTCGCTTTAATATTAGGGGAAATATCATTTTTTATAAGACGCACTAAAAATGCATTCTTTTATTACGTCAAATAATTTTCTGTTCCTGTTATTTAAATAAAAAATAAAAAAATAAAAAAAAGAGGAAAAAAAAGGAAAAATAAAAACAAAAAATATATATCTATATATTTAGAAGGAAGGATCACTGTGCAAAATCACATATAATGATAAATAAAGTAAGGTTTAACCGGTATAAAAATCACAATCATTTTTTATATATTGTTAATAAGCGATTAGCTTTTTCACGGAATTAATAAGAATACATCACACAAGCATGTTATAATTATTAGCGTATTAATTAATTAATTAATTATTATATTATATTATTATATTATATTATATAATTAATTAATTAATAATAATAAAAATAATAATAATATTAATAATAATAATAAACAGCTAAAATAGTAACTGCATCATGTGATGACTGAACAAAAAAAAAAAATTAAAAGAAAACAACTTCAATAGAAAATTCAAAGCGTTATAATTATTAGCCATGGAACTTATTTTCATTGGTTCTTAAAAAAACCAGAACATGTAAGATAAAAATGCTTATTTTCTAGATATATTTTGTATTGCATATAGTAGTGGATTCGTGTGTACGCGGTGGATCTACAGGCAATATCTTTATTTGCTTGTTGTCTCATAGTCTTGCATCTTTTTAAATTTGCATTTTAATCACTTGTTTGGCATATAATGAAATATACAGACAATTATTATATAATAATACATTTTATATTAATCCTCAATACATCCAAGAGCATTTATTAACTTAACTTATCCTCCTTCGTCTCCTACCAAAACTATATTTATTACATGAATTATTTTAATTCTTGAATCAATGCCTGTAACTGACAAGTAAGAATACATTTTATAATATATGTATAGTTGATACTAATTGTAAATTATGTTTATATATTTCACTATGTTCACGTGTCATGCATATGCATTTACAAGCACGTATTATAAGATTTGATATACGTATTATATTATTTGTCAATTCATATTACCTTTTCGCACAATTTTTGAATCTCTGGATGCAATGCTGTGTTAGAATCCGGAACATTTAAGATATCGTTGAACATAGAATTTAACTTACATTGCAATCGTTGTACTTCAATTTTGTCTCTTTGATGTATACTATGCGCACATAATCCAAATATTTGTAAACGGTTATTAAGATCTATTGTCATTTGACATGACTGTTGCAAATGTTGATGTTCCTTTTTGAGTTTAGCAATTTCGCTGCAATCATTTTTACAAATTTGACTTTACACATCTTTAATTTTTACAAGTAATAATTAAAGATCAATTTTTATTTATTATTTACTTTTCAGCAGTCGCTACCATTTTCAAAGTATTATTTTTTAACATAGTTAAAGACTCTTCCAGATTTTTATTTAACATTTCCAAAGATGATATTTTGTCTTTTGCGCTTTGCAGTTTGATATTAGCTTCTATAATTTCTAATTTTGTAATTTTAGTCTGTTCGATCAAAGAATTGCGTTCGTTGATCATGGTATCATAATTAACTTTTAATTGAACGTGTTCCATGTAAGTTCGCATTTTTTCGTCCTCTAAACGATTGATTATATTAATAGCTGCTGATAATTGCATTTTTAATTCATTATTTGTTTGACTTTCGTTTTCCAGTGTTGTCTTAGAACTATACAAAGAATGTCGAGTTTCTAATAACTCTCTTTGAGTTTGTTCTAACGTATTCTATTTGTTAAACAAAGAAACAAAAATATACAAATATTTTCTTGAAATTATACATAATTAATTTTATAAATACTTATTTATCAAATTTTATAAATTTGTAAAATTTGGTACCAAAATTTTTGTGTATTAAATAGACGATACCAACCGTTTTTTCTTGTAATTCATATATTTTTTCTCGTAATTGTTGCTCGGTACAAAAAACATCTAAATCATTTAATTCTTGAATATTCTCCATTTATTTATCAATTATTTTTTTTAATCCAAGTTAAATTCTCGTGTTTTTCGACTTGAAATAAGGAGCCAATTAATGGAGACTGAATTTTCACTAGAAATTTTATTGGCGGGAAATTTAAAAAAAAAAACAATTACGAAAACGTAATACGATAATAAATCTTATTTTATTTTCTTATATCATGAATTAATCAATTAATGAAAATATAAAATAGTTATTATATTCATTTAATATATACGTTCACGCTGACAAATGTTATTTATCTTATATATTTGTATCAATTTTTTTATAAATTTCTTTATTTTCATCCTTTTTTTCGTATATAAATGTGTATCAATGTACAGATTTCAGGCATTCTATAAATTTTCTGGCTAATATATACAATATCCGTATTACTGTATTAACCGTAACATACATTCACATATATATATATATATATATATATATACATTCTATAATAAGATTATTCTCCCACACAAGTACATTTTATAAAAATAATTTGTTTTTCATAACGGTAATAAGGGCTACATGATGTTATTTATAAATTACAAAAATAAAAAAAGCTCGATAAAAGTAATCCTACTAAATACTTCAGTTTATCATATCATCAATTTACTTAAGGCTACTTGTACAATTATTTAATAGAAATAATAGAACTTAATGGCTATCCATAAATTGAATTTCTGAAAATAATAGAACAGTATTTGGTAGTGGCCTTGGTTGAGGACTGAGCACTGTAAACGTTTGTCTGTCTACATCCACATTAGTACTGTAATTAAAATAATAAAATTTAGTATATTATTTAAATAGATTGATAAAATTCGATTAAATATGTAAATGTATATATCTATTTTAACTTACACGCAAACAAATCCAGCAACATTAGTTTGTACAACATCATCTTCAGGAGAGTCTGCAAATGATACAGACAGTAAATGATGTAGTAAATTAGGACCCGGTGTAACAGCAACTAATTTAGTTAAATTATCTTCTGCTTTCATTCCTAGTGGCATACAAGATGCAGGTAAAACGGGTGCTCCTACTTTATACAATCTTGCTTCACTCCATTTAACTTCGAAACTATGTGGATACAAAGGTGTTTTTGATCCATAAAAATAAGCACGTACTCCTTGATCTCTAGTTTCTGTTCTTTGTGCTTGACTTCTTTCGACAACACCACCACTTTTTGGTAGGAAGACGACTTTAACAAAAGGCGGTATATCTCTAACAAGTTCGTTGTAAAGTCTTTCTTGATCTAATACTAAAATAGCGTCAACTTCGAATGCTTGCGCAGCATGTGTAAGTAATTTGTATCCATCTCCTTTGACCCAACCACAAGTATTTATTACTATTCCTGAAACTCGAGCTTTCTTATTTGCCTGAAGTCGATCGGTGCAAACTTCAGCTAATCGAGTTACAAGAAGATTGTACAGAGCAACGTTATCCGATGGGGTTTTATGTCCAAAATGGAAAACAAGCGGTGCTTGTTGACTGAAATCTTCTACTATACTGGATGGTCTCTCTACTAATAATGCACCAACTGTACCAGGTATTGCTATATCGCCTTGTCCAACATCTAGATCAACGAAGATTGGTCTTCTTCCCATTCTAACTGCATAGTTTAATAAAATCTTACATAAAGTTGACTTTCCCACGTCACAGGGTCCTACAACCATAGTTATCGGTCCTCTTTTATCTTCATTTTCTGCTGTCTCTCGTAATCTTTCCATAGCTGCATGGCAATTTAGATACAATCCCATTGGTGTTTCTTTTGCTACGTAACTAACATCTGTTTTTCCAACAAGTTCAACGGTACACCCTTGCCACGTAAAGACAGCAACTTTAGCACCAGCACTAAATTCATATTTTTTACCTTTCACCAATTCCGTTCCAAATACTTCAGCCAATCCATTTTTTAACTTGATAGTGACATGAAACAATTGTAATAACAGTTAGTTGTTTTTGCAGTAAGAAAAAAGAATAATAATAATAATATAAAAAATATATTATTAGTTTTAATTAAATTATCGACCAGTAGTAAAATGAAATAACAATATACAACTAAGAATATTTATTGAAAAAACTTTACCTCCAACGTAACCTTCTCATTTTTGTTTTCCACTTCAAAACGTAACTCACAATCGGCGTCTAATCTAAATTCTTGCGTTGTAGATTTTTCGTCTGCCATTTTATTTCACTTTTTTTATATTATTACACAAATTTTCTGTTATTATTTTTATATTAAATTAATCGAACTTAAAACTCTTGAACAATGTTTTCATCAGTCTTCGTATCCCTTATTTGTTAGGTTATGTATTTTATTGATAGTACACTTTGGTCAGAGTTAAGAATCTTCCCTTATAAATATTAATATAAAATTAAAAATTACTTTGTTATAAAAAGAATGTATTTGTAGCCTTTTTCGTGAAAATATGATGAAACTTACTCGTACCATGTAAACCACGAAGGATAGATACCAGGAGTCCGAACGTAATGTTGAAAGAACGGCATCAATTTAGGGGACAGATATTTTGCCGGTAGAGCGCGCTACTTTTCACAGAGTACTCGTTTAAATACTTACGCGGGAAGTCTTGTTGCTATTGACAGCTCTGAAAAAAAATATTTAAAGAAACGTGGAATTAATATTATTTAAAAATTACACAAATGTAATCATCAATCATTTGTTAACATAAAATTTTTAATATTATTTTGAGGTTACTCACTTTTGGTGCTTTGAATAAAGCCACTTTTCTTAAATTCTCACTTGCCTTTCAGCCACTAAGGCAACCATAAACGGCACAACACTTTCTCATTTTTTAATAAAAATAATTCTAAAAAAATAAATTAATATTTTATATTTAATTTTATTTATTTTTACATTTACGAGCCAGGTTAACCAGTCCGTATTTACGTGTAATAATAATAATAGTATCGGTACGTTCTGAATACTTGCTCAGCCAGTGGCAAAAAAGAGAACTATGATCTGGGTCAAGAATTGAATACCACAAATGATGTGAAAAATCCTGTACCGTTCGGACTCCTGGTATCTATCCTCCGTGATATAAACCTTAAGAATACGTATGCATCATGGGTGTTTCTAACAACACGATATTTCTAAATGTAAATCTAACTTAAATTATAATAATTAATAATTTTAAAGATTTTTTTAAAGGAATGAATAAGAAAAAAAAACGTTATTTAATAACATTAAACAATAATGTTAATAAAATAATATTAAACAATACAAATATAAGTTAGGATTTTATTAAAGAAATCTGTCTATAATACATTCATGAAACGTGCATGGAACATTTGTCCACAAATTATTCCAATGTGCTCAGAATAGTTTGATTTCAACAATTTCTAAATATTTAAATAAAATTAGGAATTTGTATTTGTACCATGAAAAATACATCATTTTTTCGAAATTAAAGTAAAGTTAAATAATTTTATTTATTTATTTATCGTTGACAACATGTGTATCATAATTTATCTTTTAAAGGTCAAAAATATTTAAATATTTGTGTCCTTATATGTAACATATGTACGTTCATTTAATTAACAGAATAATTATTAAAGTGAAACGTTTAAATTCTAAATGAAAACGATGCTAATAACTTGACCGCATTCCGTTAAAAGAAAGTTTGAAAATTGTGCGTATAAATTTTCTAACCTTCAAAACGGTTTTTATTTGTGCAATATGTTGTGGTGTTTTTTTATGTTAAGTAAATGTAAAATAAAAAAAACCATTCAGGTTGTGCAATTTTTTTTTATGTAAATGTATGATAATAAATTTAAACGAGTTCTATTTTTATTTTTATTTTTTTTTCCATAACGTTAGATCATATAGTTTAGTATAAGATTGACTTCCAAGACAGTAAGAACTGTGAAAATATAAATATAAATATAATAGAAAATGAATAAAATAAGTAGAAGTATGTTTTCTATAGTAAATAAAGTAACAACTAGTGTTAGAGGTTATAAAGTAGCACAAATAGATCCGCTGCAAAAAGCTGCTTTGGAAGAACGTTGCATACTTGTCGATGAATTTGACAGACCTATTGGTGAAGCATCTAAAAAAGATTGTCATAGAGTTACAAATGATGGTACTTTACCACTTCATAGAGCATTTAGTGTTTTCTTATTTAATCGGGATGGCGATTTGTTATTGCAAAGACGTTCTCCATGGAAGGTATAACTTTTTATTACCGATTTTATTTTGGAAAGGAAAATGCTAATTATTAGTCGAATAAGTTGAGATATTGAAATATACTTTATATATATATTCGTTATCTTTAACTAATAAATAATTGTACCATTTTAGATAACTTTTCCGGACTGTTATACAAATTCTTGCTGCAGTCATCCATTAGCAGAAATATCTGGAGAAACTTTAGAAGATGATGCAATTGGTATACGTAGGGCTGCCCAAAGAAGACTTAATTATGAATTGGGTATTCCAATCTCAGAGATCAATCTATCGGATTTCTTTTATTTATCAAGAATTCATTACTTTTCTTTGGGAGATGGAGTTTGGGGAGAACATGAAATAGATTACGTATTATTTCTACAAAAAGATTATATAACTCTTGATCCTAATCCCGATGAAGTGAGTGAAATTAAATGGGTATCAAGATCGATGATCAATGATTTTTTACGAACGACAGAAGCACCATTAACGCCATGGTTCCGTCTTATGCTTCAGCATAAATTACAACTGTGGTGGGATAATTTAAAAACTTTAGATAGAGTACAAGATTATTCCGTAATAACTAAATATTTGTAATACACTGATATAATTTATTTAGTTTTTAGACACAGTCTATGCGATGTCTTTCATTTCCATGTTTACAATCAATTTTCAGGCCTAATAGGTCCAACCCTTATACTTTATATCAATTATATTTTTAATAGCTCTGTATTATAAAAGTTTTCTTAAATTATAATTTGGATATTACATAATATTCAGAGTAAAAGCATAATTAAATGTGAATGATGTGTTTGTATTTTTAACAATTATTTTTTGTTATCTAAGCATTCTATTCAAAAATTCTTCACGCTTCTTTTCTATTTCACTTTTGATGAACGGTCTAAAACATACACCTATCCGAATTGCATGTTTAACTATTTTTCTTTATATTTTATATTATTTTTTAATGAATATTTATTTGATTTTCTTAATAACATCCATTTTTTAAAAATTTACATCGTTATACATTTATCATTAAAGATTCTTAACAGAACAGCCTAATATATAAAAGTAATATGTAATTACATTACAAAATAAAAAAATAAATTGTAATAAATATTAAGACAAAAATGTAATTATAATTAAATTAGGAACATTATCCTGTAATTTTAATAAAATAAATATATTTTATGTACAGTTGTATTAAAAAAAAAATTGTTATCATAATAAAAGAAGTTATTTCCGATTACCTTGAAATCGTTAGTTTTATAAAAATCTATATAATCAATAAGATTTTAATGAAATAACATATATTTAATATATTTTGATCTATGATTTTGATAATATTTTTTTGCCCTATTCTTCTCGTAAAATTAAAATAAACGCTGATGATTCTTAATAATGTTTCGTCACTAGTCATCTCGTTAAAAGACCTTGAATTAAATCATTAATTAAGTTAACAGATGGTGTCGATACCGAATTAGGCAATATAATCAAACATTCGTGCCATATTAATACTTACCGGCTCGAATTAAATAGATAAACAAAGATATTTATTACAATTATGAAATAAAATGATAGAAAGAGAAATATATTTTATTCATTCCTTACTTTTTTTGTTGTTCTATTTATTGATAAAAAAGAAAGAAAAGAAACAGGATAAAAAAAATAATTAAAATAGATGCATATATCTTACGTCATTAGAAAATTGAATAAGCGTAGTAGATCAGAAGAAAGATGAGAAGTAGCCTAGTTGAAACACGTATCTTCTTTATTGCTTGAATCATTGTTAAACTTTCCTTTCCCCTTCGTACGGTTCATTCATAACGTTTCCTTTCGTGGGTGGACTATATAAACCTGTTTATCTGTCATCTCTGTTCTTTTGTAAATTGCAGGAGCATCTCGTTAAATATCGTGTATATAAAATATTGTATTTTGAAAATTTTATTTATTTAGTGGAACGATTACAAATCTATTCATTATCTTCGATATTATGTACTCTAGTTTTTTTCCTATCTATTAATTTCAACGTAAACAATGTTTCTCAATAAGTTTCGACAGGTGCTTATAATTATTTTGATTATCAAATTTTGCGTAAAATGTACGGCTGGCGTTTACAAGACCGCACCCCATATTATCATTTTCATGGCAGATGATTTGGTAAGAAAATACAAATATTTGATATATAACATAAATAAATTATAATGCTTGGAACAATATAAAAAAAAACCCCAAAATATCGTATAGTTATTATTTTATTTACCGAATTAATTAAAGCAAGTGACTATTTTGAAATAAGAGTTTTATATATCACACAGATAATGATATATCTTTTTATTAATCCTTAAAGATAATTTTAATAATAATTTATGCGCGCATTTATATTTTAAATATTTTCAATAATCAGGAAGGAAAGGAAAAAAAAAATATGTGAAGAGCAATTAGATAAAAGCACGTAGGTGTAAATATCTCGCACAATTAGTTAAATTTTCTAATCTGAAATGATAAGAGTATAAGTTATTTTAGTTCTCGACATATTTAAACTTTACGTTTTATCCAAATTTATATAGTCAATGTTGTTTGTTTTTTTTTTTTTCTTAATATACTTCGTTATGATTTTTAATAATTCGTAGGGTTGGAACGATGTTGGATTTCACGGTTCTAATCAAATACCAACCCCTAATATTGATGCACTTGGATATAATGGGATTATTTTAAACAAACATTACGTATTACCTTCTAGTACTCCTTCAAGGATAGCATTTTTTACAGGACTTTATCCAATTCGTATGGGTAAGGAATGGGGAAAGTTTTATTTTATCGTCATCATTTGGTCGTTACGATTCATCATCGTTGTCATCGTAAAGAAATGTTTTTTTTTTTTATTTCAATTTATTTATTTATATTTTATCACTAACATCGTTCAGATCGATTGATTTATTTGTTATAATATATAGAAATTCGTGATAAAACTTAGGAATGCAAGGAGAGGATATTAAGGGTGGTGAACCACGGGGTCTACCATTGGATATTAAAATTTTACCGGAACGTTTGAGATCCTTGGGATATACGACTAAATTAATTGGCAAATGGCATATTGGTTATCATACTGCACAGCATACACCTTTGCACAGAGGTTTCGATTCGTTTCTTGGATTTTATAATAGCCATGTCTCGTATTATGGTTACAGATATTCTTATGAGGTAAATAAAAGAATTTTATAATCATTTTATATATCATAGTAATAATAATTCCATTATAAAAATTATAATAATAATTTAATATATTATATATATTAGAATATGACCGGATACGATCTACATCGTGGAGATGATCCTGCATATGGAATTTCTGATAAATACGCTACGAATCTTTTTACTCAAGAAGCTATCAGGATAATCGAACATCATGAAATTTCACGTCCCCTTTATCTTCAATTATCGCATCTCGCTGTACATGCACCTTTGGAAAATCCACAAGATTATTACAAAGATAGAGAATTCAAGCATATCAGAGACCCTAATCGACGAAAATACGCAAGTACACATAAACAAGATCAAGATACATAGTTGAATATTTACATTGGAATCTCTGGTATCTGAAAAATTGACCTAATTATTCTGATACTAAAGATGTTTTACAGTAGTATACTTTTAAAATTTTTCCTTTGAATGACCTTATTAATCTGAAGAAATATTTTTACGGTCTCGACTATCTTTTTCCTTTTACTATCGTAAAGTCACAAACATAATGTTGTCAAACTGGTTTTAAAATTATTTCCGATCGTTGAGTATACAAAAGTTATTTACTTTTAATGAAATTTTAGCGTCACGAAAAATATTTTTAAAAATTGTCCTTTATATTTACGTATTATTATGTATTTTATTTTTTGATATTTTCCTAATCTGTCTAGGGATGGTGGTTGAATTGGACGAATCTGTAGGTAGCGTTGTTCATGCTTTGGGTGAAAAAGGAATGTTAAGTGATTCCTTGATATTGTTTATAACCGATAACGGAGCACCTTCCGTTGGAAGACTCAGTAATTGGGGTTCGAATTATCCATTAAGAGGGGTAAAACTATTAATTAATTTATTTATTAATATATTTATTTTTATTATAATAATTATAAAATTTTATTTCTATTTACACATATGTTTATGGGGTAGACAAAAAATACTCTTTACGAGGGTGGTGTAAGAGGTGTTGCTGTACTTTGGTCTCCGAAATTACAAAAATCTGCCCGAGTGTCAAATCAATTAATACACATAACCGATTGGTTACCAACGTTATATTCAGTGGCAGGTGGTGATTTAAAAGATTTAGGTGAAATCGATGGAATAGATCAATGGAATGCACTTAGCATGGAAACGGGTAAAGAAAGGGAAAGTCTTTTGCTGAATATCGATTATGGTAAGAAGATAGAGGGTGCGATATACAAACGTTTCAAATTACTTCGAGGTAATTATATATTTCATATTATAATATTTTATATAAATACAATTTATTATATAATTTGTTCATATTATATAGATTTGTATATAAAATAAATTTCACATATAATATTGTACGTATATATTAGGTCTATCGGAAAGTTCTGTCCATTCTGATAAACATCGGTTCATTTTTTCGTCTCTAGGGATAAAACATTTTTTAAAAATGCAATATACAAATTTTCATCACACTATGATAAGAAATTATAAATAATGATAATTGATAAATATTAGTTCAATTAAAGAGATATGAAAATTTATTACTTTTGTTTTATTCTAAAAATGGGTAGAACTTTCCGGTAGATCTATAATATATTTTTATATAAGATATTAAATTATGGATAAACAATAAGTTTATGTATTGAATTAATTTTTGTTTCTAGGACCAGCTGAACATAGTCTTTACGATGTATATTACGGTGATCCAGAAAAGTACGATAAATCAGTTGAACTTCCACCCTATACCGATACAATAGTGAAAAGTTCTGTATCTGATAGTATTACTTATTATCTTGGAGGACCGGTCACTCAACCTAGCACTATAGTACATTTACGTCAGGAAGCTACGGTTAATTGTCAATCGAATTTGAGTTATCAATTTAAAACTTCTTCAACGGCTTGTAATGCTACACAGTGTCTCTATGATTTGGAAAATGATCCTTGCGAAACGAAAAACATTGCCAATCAATATCCAAGGGTACATTAATACGATTTTATTTCTATTAGGTTGAATGAAACATTCGTTAAGTGCGTTTTTAATATTAATATTTCCAAAAGTAAATTTTACGAAAAAGCAAAAAAAAATAACAATCCATAGTAGCACAAAATATTGAAAAATTGTATTGAATACATGTGTGTGTATTTAATATTAAAAAGACATTACATCTCTTTTTAATATTTAATATTAATATAAATAATTATTATATATATTAATGTATTAATTATTTATATTAATATTATATTTTTATATTATATTATTTATATATTATATTATTTTATTTTTTTTATTATTATATTTATATATTATACAATTTATTTAATATTATATATTTATATTAATATTAATATAAATATCTTTTCTTTTTAATATTAAATACACACATATGTATTTAATATTTTTCAATATTTTGTTATGCGATCAATCCGTTATGCGATTTATAATACAATTTATAACATAACAACAAATGTACGAACTTTTGATTCACCCTAATGTTATCATCATTTTTAATTGGATTTGTTTCTATGTTAAAACATTTTTTTAATTTTATTTAATTATTTTTCAGATCGTTAAAGAATTGGACGAAATATTAGAAAAATATGGACGTTTTTCGATAAATCAATATAGAATGCCAATCGATTGGAGAGCAGATCCAAGAAGAACAAACGACACGTGGGAACCTTGGTTGGTTCCTAGTAACTCGCATTCAGCGCCTACGATTACGATCAATTTCTTATACTTTATTTTTCCGATAACAACAATGCTTTTAGCTAACGTGCTCTAGTACGAAGCATAAAAATATAAATTACTTTAAAAAAAAAAAGGAAAAATAGAAAAAAAAATAATCTTTTCGAATTGTTGTTTACTTATTATTTATGTCAAATTAGAAATTCATCATGACGTTTTATTTTTTCGTTGCTTTATGGTCTAAATATTGTTATTAAATGTTATTAAATCATTCAATAATTTTTTATTTATTTTCGTAAACATATTCGTATCGTATAATTATAAATTTATGATTTATTACATATGTATTAAAATTTGAATCAAAAAAAGACAGATAATATCGGGTATTTTCGCGATATCACTGTTAATTTCCTGAGCGATTATATCGAACGATTATAATGTGGCGATTGTCTCATGTATTTGATTAAATTAACATGATACGAAATGATTAAATGATCGTTGTTAAATTAAAATAATAATATTATAAATACGAGCTTGATAAAAATTTATTAGGAATTCATCCAAAAATTATGTGTTGACCTAGTTATTTATTTGTTTTTTTTTAAAGATTATTCTGACAAATATAATGAGCATTGTTAAAATTCATTTAAACCATGTTGACCTAGTTATTTATTTTCTTTTTAAAGATTATTTTCGCTAATAATAAGCTTTGTTAAAGTTTATTTAATTCATGTTGACCTAGTTATTTCTCTTCTTTCTAAAGATTATTCTCTCAAATATATAATAAGCATTGTTAAAGCTAATATTGATAACCACACAATCACGAGATTGTTTTTAATAATTCAAGCATCGATCGTATAAAACAATTGAAATAATAAATTAATTAAAAATGATATTTATTATTATTATTATTAATTATCGCATGGACATATTATAAATATATTGTAAGTTTATTTAAATCGTAACACTTAGATTAGGCAAATAAAAAAAAAATAAATCATATAAAATATGTCAATTTTATGTATAAACGATATATTTTGATATATTGCATGACTTCGTTTAACAATTGATTTTAATTTACATGTAATTGTGATAACGAAGTTAGAAATAAAACAAAATTTAATTAAGAAATTAATTATGTACAAATAATTATAAATTAATTTAATAATAACAAAGATTATTCGTATTTATCAATATTGTCAAAGTTAATGTACAATTAATTACCATTAGAAATGTGGATTTAGGGGAAGATTAACAGGAGTGCCTTTTTTAAAATTTTTGATTTTTAAAAATCCACAGAAATTAAAGCAACATTTTGAAATTAACTTAATAAACCATAAATGATTACGTTTGATAATTGCCTTCGGGGGCCTTCGCATACTTAAGTTCGTATCAAAATTCGATATGAAAATAATGAAAACATTGTGTAATTATTTAAGTAAAAGCACACATATCGAGCACTCTTATTTTAACACTTTGTGGGCGGTTGTCACGTATACGTGACTTTTTTTTGCCAATTGTTATCGGTTACTGGTGTCAGTGTTACGGCGATTTGAGAAATGTGCGGGCGGAATAGTATTAATTTATTTTAATATATTCTTCTTGTGATTAAAAATGCTGTAGTCAATGATAATAGCGTGACGACAAAGTTATAAAGAAAAAGGGGAGGAACATACGAGCTTATTTATTCGCTTACTACGATAGGTGTTATCTTACAATTCTAGTACATTATATATAATCAACAAGAAGTAGAATAAAGTAATAAAATATCGTAATCTTGTATATTTCAGATTTAAGATTTGTAACAATTGAGAGGAATAGAAAAATATGAAAACAAGGCAGAATAATTTGAAAGTTTCATTTTTCATTTTGTTAATAAATTGTTGTCATTTATTGATCCGATCGGAAAATGTTGAAGATTATTCAAGTTATTCATATCGAGTTCGTCCTAATATCATCGTCATTATAGCCGATGATCTCGTAAGACAATAATCATTTCTTCATTATTTCAAATGTTACGATATAATATTGACGTGTATGGTGTAAATAATATTTTCGTTGTGTTATTTTTTTTTCTGTTATTCTTAAATTCGTGTTAAATTACGTTATTTTCGTTTTCAGGGATGGAACGATGTGAGTTTTAACGGAGCTGATCAAATTCCAACACCAAACATAGACGCGTTGGCTTACAATGGCGTAATTTTAAACAAACATTATGTATTACCTACGTGTACTCCTTCAAGAACAGCTTTCTTAACCGGATATCATCCCATTAGACAGGGTAAGCATCTTACAATTGAACACAAAAATTTATTTAAATTATAAACTAACGATAATATTTTGCAAAGCATCGAAGAGATTTCATATCGATTTTGTTTTTGATTTTTTTTCTTTTTTTTGTTTTAGGTATGGAAGGTGTTCCATTAAAAGCTGGTGAAAAACGTGCAATACCTAAACGTTACAAATTGTTACCAGAATATCTTAAAGATTTAGGATATTCGACCCATCTGGTAGGAAAATGGCATGTAGGATATTACGCGCCACGTTATACACCAACCAGACGTGGTTTTAACACTTATTTTGGTTACTACAATGGTTACATTCAATATTTTAATCATACTACCCCGGAAATCAAATCTAACGTAAGTTAATTTGTTTTCATTTCAAGAAAGCAGATTATAATTTTTTTGATCTAATCTTTATTTAATTACACATGATCGTTGAATTAACTAACTAGTTGATTTAGAAAAAAAAAATAGAAGAAACAGAATGATGTAACTTATTTTCTAACCTATCTTGTTTCTAGATGCACTTGGGACATGATTTACACCGTGACAAACCGAATAAACTTTCTCCGGATTTTTCAACCGGTTACATGACCGATCTTATTACCGAGGAAGCGGAAAAAATTATTTCCAATCATGATCCGGCTACACCCTTGTATCTTCAAATAGCCCATCTTGCGATGCACGCTAGTGGTCTTGACAATGGAGAAGAATTGCAAGTTAAAGATATGAAAAAGGTTAATGATACTTTTGGATACATCAAGGATATTAATAGAAGAAAATTAGCTGGTAAGTCAACCGAAAAAATCAAAAGCTTTTTTACTTGTTAATATTAAAATGTGTGGTCATTATTTGGAATGTTGAAGGTGTGATCAATTCTTTGGATCAATCTGTTGGTCGTGTGGTCGACGCATTGAGTAAAGCTGATTTGTTAAACAATTCTATAATTTTATACTTCAGTGATAACGGAGCTCAAACCATTGGAATGTTGCAAAATCATGGCTCGAATTATCCGCTACGTGGGGTAACACAAATCAAATATTTTTTCTTTATTTGTTTGTATTATTTTTTATGTTGTTTCTTAAATCCTATTTATTGAATATCTTTTATCAGTTGAAGTTCACTACGTACGAAGGAGGTGTTAGATCAGCTTCTTGTATTTATTCACCATTGATAAAAAAGCCATCTACGATTTCTAATCAATTAATACATATAACCGATTGGTTGCCAACATTGTATTCAGCAGCTGGCGGTAATTTGAATAATTTGAAAAATTTTGATGGTATTGATCAATGGAATACAATAAAAAAAGGTCGAAGGAGTAAACGAAATAGTATATTGTTAAATATTGACAATAAGATAAAAGATGAGGCCGCCATTATAGGAAACTATAAGCTGCTCAAAAGTAATTAACATATTTTTGTTATTGGATCAATTAGATTAAAGCAAATAGGTAAATCGATCGAGATAATATTTTAATCGATTGTTAATATTGTTTAGATAGTAATTATTATAATTACGACGGTTATTTTGGGGATAACGGTACCGACAGTTCTTATCCAAAATACAAAACATTAGATGTTATTTCATCACTGGCAGGTCGTGCCATATCAACTGTTGCGAAAAAAAAATTGACTTCTGAAAAAATTCATGAGCTTCGTCAAAGTACAAAAGTAACTTGTAAACATCCAAATAATTTGATGGATTGCACTGATCATTGTTTGTTCGATCTTTCTACCGATCCATGTGAAACTACCGATATTTCTAAATATTATCCTAAGGTAAATCTCAAATAAAAGTAATATAAATATGTAACATTTTTTATTGCAAATTAGTTTTTATCGATTATCTTAACGAATAACAATTTTACAGATCACTGTTCATTTACGTAACTACATCGATGTTTATAGAAAAGTTGTCGTTAATCAAACGTACAATGGGGTAGATCCAAGATCTTATCCTGAACATTTTAATGGTACGTGGATGCCATGGATAAGCGACGATTTAGATGACCTAGAAATGAATTATAAGAAAGAATTTTTGAAAATAAATCTAAGTGTATGATTTGTTTGTCCATAATAATATATCATTCGTTATTGCCGATTATTTATTAAAGTAAGTATAATAAATGATATAAGTTATATGGTTTCTTTTCATATATAGATAAAATATTGCAATATTTTATATAACTAATAACTGACGTGTACACCGAGAGAGATATTTACATTTGATAATTTTATTAAATATAAATTTATATTTTCAATTAATCTCATATATTCATATCAGTGGTTCCCCAACTGTTTTGTCCTTTTGTGAAAAAATATTGTTTATCGTCCCTTTAAAAATTAATTTCTTAATTTTGTTGATTGTTGAGCTTTTTTTTTTAAAGTAACTTAGAAAAATTATTTATTGCCCTCATGACCTTTTTTTTACTGCACACCTACACACTTAAAGTTCCAATTCACCTGTGGTCGTCATCGCCTCCCTGGACCGCTATCATCGCCCACTTTGGGAATCACTGATTTATATTATCATAGATAAGATAAGTGTTATTCATTACATATTTCTTTGATGGCTATTCTATAAATATATAGATTATATAGATAAGATGTGTCTTCTGTTGCAAGATTAATATTTTTGTAACAAATTAATAATTTTTGTATTAACTTTTTAATGAAATTCTAAAATAAACGAAAAAAGAAATGTTTATATTCATAAATAATATTCGTACATATAAAATATGACATTATCATATAATCTCATATAATATCAAAAAAAATTTAACGCTTACATAATTACACTTACATAATTACTTATTTAAATTTCGGAACGTATTATAATACGAAAATAATTTATACAATTTCCATTTAAATATTGTTACAGTTGTTGTTGTTCTTATTATTTCGTCACGTTTTCAAAATGTCGATAAGAAAATATCTTGGATGGCGTGTTTCACGGCTCATTTAACAATCACCAACATTCGAAAGGACAGAGATATATTCTAGTGGGTGGGGTGGAGGGTTGGGTATACAAAAAAAAATATGAAGCGGATAGACGATGGAAGCAAATGCTTTCTTCCAACCCTATCCCTTCCTACCCCCACCCCCAATCCCTCAACTTTCTTAGCTTAAAATGAGCGGGCACCGTTTGGTGAAAATTTCGAAGTACAGAGAAAAGAAGATGTGAAAAGATAAAAAGAGAGAGAGAGAGAGAGAGACAGTGAGAGGGAGAATGAGAGAGAGTGAGAGGGAGAATGAGAGAGGGAAAGTCGTTTGTCGTCATGGTCCAGGATGCCCATCATAGTCGTTGTTGCCATAGTCATCATCCTCCGTGAGGACTCGAAACGCGGAAGGGGAGGAGGAGGAGGAAGGGGGTTCTGCTAAAGGTCTAAGCCGCTTTTAATAGCCAACCAGCTGTCGCCGGATCCGCTTGGCCCCTTTTTATACGATGTCCGATGTCCTTTATATTAGAAGAGGACGAATAATGTCGGAAAAATAATCTCGGTCTAACTTAAGAGAGAGAGACCTTTAAATCGTTTTTAAAAAACGGTCCCAAAATAACTCACAACTCTTTTCATTTTTTTCTTTAACCTAACGATTATTTTCTCTTAAGGTATTTCTTTCTGTGTTTCTTCTTTTTCTTCTTTTTCTTGCTACTTCGCTGTTAAAGTATCTCCGAAAAAATTCTTTTTTCTTTTTTTAACTGATTGTTAAATCAATTTTGCGTATTATCGATGTAATATATGTATTTAAAGACTATATTTAATTACTTATTTAATAATTATATATTTACTTTATTATTTACTATAATATACTATACTTATAATATATTATAATATATTAGTATTTAAGTATAGTATTAATATATACTATAGTAAATATAGGATATTATTAATTATTTATAAATAAGTATAAATATACTTATAAATAAGTAAGTATAGTATATTATTAATTATAAATAATTAATAATATATTATACTTACTTATGCAACTTAACTTATACTTACTTAATTATTTATAATTAATAATATATTATAATTAATTTATACTTAATTAAATACATATAGTATTAATATACTATACTTAATATATAATATACTTAGTATATAATATAATATACTATAATATAATACTAAACTATTTTACTATATTAAACTTACATAATAATTGACTAATATTTATATACCATACTTATATATTATAAGAAATATATTATAATACTATACATATATTTACTAAATCTATGTGTATATAGATTTACTAATTGATACACCTAATCGATAGTTAATTATTTTTTATCTTTTTGATTGTTTGTTAAAAATCTTTCGTTTCGATATAATGGCAATGGCAATTAAACTGTCTTCCAATTAATTTCCTTTCTCTTTAGAATAAGCCGATTAATTAACTAAAAAAAAAAAAAGAAAAATAAAAGAAATAGTATAGAAGAATAAGAGAAAGGGGTAGAATAAAAAAAAAAAAAAACAAAAAATGTAGAAAATAGAAGAAGAAGAAGAAGAAGAAGAAGGGACGTCATTATTAAGTGCACGTTCGTTCAAGCTCGCTATTATTTTCCTGATGTCGAAGTTGAACTCGGTTAGCTTAGAACTATTCTCGAAAGCGACTTGAAACGAATTCGTTCTTTACTTTTTCGTGTCTTATACAGTTAAAGAGAGAGTTTCACTCTTCCCCCCTCCCCTCCTCCCCTTTACCCCTCTCAAACCATTCAACCAGTATAGTGTCCTGTCTTACTAGCAGGACGAAAAACCGATTGAACCGAATTGTTCCCTCACTCTGGTTACCACCACTACTACCACCATTCATGCCGATAATTAGTACGATCTCCTTCACAATGCCAAACGAGCATCTTCTTTTCTTTACCCTTTTCTTTCTTTATTTCTTTTTCTTTACTTTCTTCTTTTTTTTTTCTTTTCTTTTCTTTTCTTTTCTTTTCTTTTCTTTTCTCCCTTTCCTACTTTCTTTCCTTTTTTTTTATCCTCCTACCGTCGTTTCCTGCCCCTTCGGCGCCGTTCCACACCCCCATTCTACTAGTACCCCTCCCCCCGCTCCCACCCCTCCCCACGTTCGTCGATAAATAATCCTCTGTCAGACGTTCATTACGTCGTTAAGTTTCAGCTCGAACTTATCCACCCTCTTTCGCCTTTCTTCCAAGCCCATCTTCTAGTACTTCTCTACCTGCCTTCGCTAACTACCCAACGCTAGTAGTACTCACCAAAGTAGTATCTACTTATTTCGATCGAAACCGATATAAATATATAATTTTGATGATTTTATTCGTCTCAAAATTCGATCAAATTTAAATATTTATTTATATGATGATTAACATACACACATATATATATTATATTTTTGTTGTTGGTATCATCATTTACATGGTTTTAATATTTATTTGTTTAATTGATTTTGATTTTCTTTCTTTTTTTCTTTTTCTTTTGAGCAACAAAAAAAATTTGAACTGAAATTTATATAAATATTTAATTAATTTAAATATCTTTAAAAAATGATAATTGACGTATATATATATATATATATATATATATATAATATCTAATTATTATATTATTATATATAATTAATATTTTATTATATATAAAAAAAATAATATTTAATTATTATATTAAATAATAAATTAATAAAAACTAATTATATATATATAATAAATAATAATATATATAATATTTAATAATTTATTTAATTGTGAAATTAATTAATATTAATAATAATTAAATATATAATATATTATATATTTTGGTAATCGTTTAAAAGGTTTTGATATTTTTACATTTATTCAATTAGTCGTTCAAATGATTATGATTCTTTTTTTTTTGAACAATAAAAATCACACGTGTTAGAAATGAAACCTTCAAAAAACTAAGTTTCGAGAGAATGAGACGAATGCAGAATATCAGGTGTTGGATAGTCGTAAGTTTTATTTGTTATAATATTATTATTACAATATTATTATTAAGTCCTTAATACTAAGTACTAATAGTACTATACTTACTATACTAGTATACTAAGTAGTATTACTAAACTTAGTATACTAGTATACTAAGTAGTACTAGTAATACTTGTTAGTATAAGTACTTCTAATTTAGTATAGTATAAGTATAGTATAACGTATAGTATAAGTACTAGTATACTAGTATTAAGTAGTAATAGTACATACTATACTTTGTATAGACATTACATTTCTATTATATAAACTATGGTTTCTTAAGAAGGAAAGCTTTTCTTTAACGAATAAATAATGTTTTATTATACCATCTATTAGGTACGATCACATGTTTTATTTCTCATTTTAAAGTCTCTCATTTTCCCATCATCATAGCTTTTCGCTTAGGCCAGAAGACTTTATTTTTTATATATTGGCTTAACAATACAAAAAATTCGGAAACTAGAGAAAATTGTGTGAAATTAAGCAGAAAAACGCGTTAAGGAAGATTCCAGAGTTCAACGGAACGTGTTCGTGTATTTCGTGCAGAAGGCTTTATTAAATGTGCAGAATAATATCTCTAATGCGTTTAATAATGCGTTCACTGTTAGTAATAGTGAAAACGATCATCGTAAATCATTAAATAGCTTCCCATCTTTCTTAATCCTTTCTACTCATACTAGACAAGCATAATCTGAATAGATCATTTTTGTAACATTTTTTCAAATTTTCTACTCAGATGATTTGCAATTGGATATTTTTAATTGAGATTAAAGTGTCTCTTAACCGAAAATTAACGCTGAACAGTGTTGTGAAAATCTGCAGAAAGAAAATATTAGGGAAGTTTCAAAAAGTTCGCCGGAATTCGTTCATGCATTTCGTGCACGCAGAGAGATGTTTAGTTACCATAAGCAACTCGTCTCATTTTTTCAAATTGAGAACTTGCTTACTGTATAATAATATGTTTTATGTATTATATGTCAATAAAATGTAAAATAATTTTTGAATGTGGTAACAATATTATAATAATAATATTATAATAATAATATTATAACAAATAAACCCCCCCTCCCTAACGATTATCCTACACCTGATATTCTGCATTCGTTTTATTCTCTCGAAACTTAGTTTTTTGAAGGTTTTACTTCTAACACGTGTGATCTGCACACATGTTGTTTATTTTTATTTTCTTTTATAATAACTTTGATTTCAATCTAACTGAGGAAACAACTTAATTTTATTTTTTGTTCTTTTTTATGAAGAAAGATAGAAACTTTATTATACCCTAAGGGATTTATGGATTATGAAAAGCGGAAAAGTGATAAATTGTTTCGAGTGATCCTCCTAATTTTAAAAGAAGAATGATACTAAAGAGGTAATAGAGGGTACGCTTGTGTTAAACCCACTTTCCATGGAGGTCCTTCTCTCATCGGTCCAAATCCCGATACTTCATTTTTTTTTCCTGGAAGGTAACGGCAATATTATGGCCTTTTTTTTTTCTTTTTCTTCTTCTTTCTGTTCTTTATATTTCTTTTTTTTTTTCCCCAACTTTGACATATATTCAAAACGAAAGAAAATCTATAAATGCCTAAGTAATTAACATTTTAATTGATTTAATATCAATATTTACTAATGAATATTTTAAAAAGATAATTAATATTTAATAAAATAAATAAATAATATTTAATTATTATATTAAATAATAAATAAAAATAAAAATTAATTAAATATATAATAAACAATAAATATATAATATTTAATAATTTTATTTAATATTTAATTTAATTAATATTTTTTATTTATTTAATTTTTAATTTAATTAATAATATTATTATAATTAAATATATAATAATTAAATAAAAATTAATTAAATAAATAATATTTAATTATCTAATAAATAAATAATAAATTTGTGTGTGTGTGGGTATACTTGTTGAAAGTAACGCGGTGATATCGTATAGAAAAATTATAAATTAAATTAAATTATTATTTATTGTATATATATATATATATATATTATTTAAATTAAATTACCTATTACAAATATTGACATAAATAAATAATCATCTTATATTTAAATATCATTAGTATTTAATGACATAAACAAAAAAAATAAGTTCTTATTAGTTAATACATTTCTATTACACATAATAATAAGGATGAACAAAAATTTCGTTAGTTTATTTTGTTGATTCGGACAATGCAATAATTTAAAGTCGATAAAATTACTTTATATGTGTTAGTGAGATATTAAAAAACAAAAAAAAAAGAAGAAAATAAAAACGGAAGAACTTTTTGATTCATCCTAATATATATATATATATACTTGACACGACGAATGAATCGGAAAAATGAAATCTAAACGAGTAATAAAAAGGATCTACGACAAGAGTTGACAGTGTGTCAAGATTGATAAAGAAACTTTTACCGAACTAATTAAGTATCACGATGAAAGATATCAAACTTTTCAGTCAAAGATTCACCGAGAAGTCCAGTTATCTTTTTTTCTTTTTTTTTTTTCTTTTTTCTACTTTTACAGCACAATCCTCTAATAGAAATCGTAGAATAGTTACTCCATCGAAAGAAATATTGAAGAATCATCAATTAATAAAGTAACGAAAAAAAAAAAAAACAGAAAAAGGATGGGGGAGGGGGTGAAAAAGAGGATTTCAAGTGTCGAACGAATCCTGCGGGTTTCTTCTTTCGATGTATACCTTTCGAAGAGAGTAGGATGATGATACTCTCTTCCCCTTCCCCCTATCTCCCCCCTCTCTCTCTCACTCTCTCTTGCAGTTTCTCGCGTTTTATACCTTCTATCTTTGTTGAACTGAAAGGCACATATACATACATATATACGTACATACGTACGTACGTATATACTGTTGGACACCTGCGAACACGCAGACTCGCGGTGCACCGGAAACTCGTTCGAGATCGTCTCGAGGAACGCGCCACGTTCGTGTCAGATCCTTCAGGATCGCGCGGGCCGACGCACGAGGACGAGAGAAACCTATAAGTTCCTACCTAACTTCACCATTAGTTCGTTTCTTCCCTTCGCACGGTTACCAACGATAAATACGTTCTCGAGATTAGACAAATTATTTGTTTGATTTATTTTTAAATATACATGTTTTTTTCTTTTTTCTATTCTAAATTATATAAAGATCAAAATATATATAATAAAGAAATATATATATATATATATATTCGAAGTGATATACTATTCGTCAAATTCAATTTTCAATTACTACGAGGTGTTATTATCAAAAAAACGTTTGTTCGTTCAAAATAAAAAGAAACAACATTGAAAGAAAGAGAAAGAGAGAGAGAGAGAGAGAGAGAGAGAGAGAGAGAGAGATCGATAATAATAATAATATTTAAAAAAAAAAAAAAAATTTGTGCTATAATGTTCCTTTGGTTTATTAGTTTAGTTATAATAATTCATTTGATACGAGAAAAAAATGTGTTGTCGAATTACGCAATAACGAATTACGCAAAGGATAAAAAGTTTGTGAATTAAGCAAGATCAACCGTAATTTACCCTCTAAACTTTTAGAATGTGAAGGTTACGATTACAATGCACCTATTAACGAAGAGAATCGTTCTAAAGGTCTGCCTATTCTTCGTACTTTTTTTACTGCAAGGTGGCAGGTGCATCAAGTGGCTGTGAGTATAAATCGCAACTTTAGCGTAATCCTTTTTTCGTTTTTTTTTTCTTTTTTTTTTCAAGCGTGCTCATCACTTCTGTTCTTTACCCAATGTATTATTATATGTTTTTTATTTTTTTTTTCTATATTTTATAATATATATTTATCCTTTAATTTTGTTCCTTTCATTCGCATTGTTTCTCACGTAATAATACTCGAATCACGCGAACGATGAACGATCCTTTTTCCCCCTCTTTCTGTTTTTTTTTCTTATTCGTAAAAGAATTCGATGATTAATGAGAGGTTCTTTAATGAGAAAGAAATAGATTGCTGTTAGAAATAAAAAGAAATAAGAAATCTTTTGAGATGTGGCCAGGGGGAGGAAGGATGAGAATGAGAAGTGAGGAAAGGGCCAAATTAAAAAAGAATGTGTTTCTTTTTTTTTTTGTTTTTTACGATTCAACGATCCTCGATTGGAATATATACATACATATGTATATATATATATATATATATATATATATATA
>NW_015149031.1:875312-938316 GCF_001465965.1 Polistes dominula | reverse complement strand
AGAAAAAGGATATCTAAAACGAAACTGCGAAATCATCCGTGTCATCGTAATTTGGTTAGGAAGACTTTTTTTCCATGGTTTTTTTCTTAATATTGAATTTAAAACAAAAGAATATGAACTTTGCCTTGAAACGTTCGATCAAATTTAATTTACTCGCATATTGAACAAAAAAAAAAAAAGAAAAAACCTGTTAAACTAACTGGCAAAACGTTAGTTGAACCGTTTGATGGCTCGTTAAAAATAATAATAAATTTTATACGCGTAATATCAGAAGCAGGAAGGTAGGAAGGGTAAGGGAATTGTTATCTGGTAAAAAAAAAAAAAAAACAACAACAAAATATGCATACTATGGAATAAAAAAACGTGCTTGCTATTTTATGAGCTCTACTTAAATTTAAGTCTTTTGTGTTTGTCTCTTAAGAAAATTTACCTGTCTTACTTGGAGATATATTTTTACGACAGTTGTAAAAGTGTTTTAATACTGTAACGCTTATGTATATATATATATATATAATATTTTATAAGTATATATTTTATATTATAATATTTTATAAAATATTATATATATAAAGAGATATTTATTAAAAATATTAACTTATTAAATATAAACTACAACATTATCATAGATAATTGAATCATACTCTGACAGAGTTTTACACACACACACACACACAAACACACACCACATTAGCTTTGATAAATTACCCGTATAAAATAGATACTACTTTAAATATTCGAGAAAGATCTTTCACGAAAGATCCATACGATGAAAATACGTGTCAATAAATTCAAAGAACATATAATCTATCATAATTTTTGTAACCTTAATTATAAAAGTGATCTAAGTCAAAATTAAAAAAAAAAAAAATACAATCAGTTTATCGATTATTTCACAACACATTATTTTATATTAAATGAATTCAACGTAATTTTCACAATATTGTTAAAAATAAATCGTTAGATAATGTTTGTTATTTCAATATTATATTAGAATTCATTTAACGTTCAAATGTAATTCTTTAAATATCTCGAAACAAGAGATATATCATCACTTTCATAATAAAATACTAATAAATAAAAAAACTAAAAATAAAACATAAATAATGAATCAAAAGTTCATATAGACCACTTTCATAATTATGAGCACATATAGAATCCTATCAGAGAATCCTATCATTTTTATCGCGTACAATTAAAAAAAAAGAAACAGCAAGAAGAATAAGAAACGAACAAGGGAGGAGGGGATAGGTACTTTTACCTTTCGGACGAGTTCCTTTTCGTATCGTGAATTTAATTTCATTGCTAAAAGAAGATTGCTAATAAAAGAATAATAAGAGAAAATAAGAGAAAACGATGAGATTTTTGAAGAAGGTTAAAGATAGAAAGAGAGAGAGAGAATAAGGTTTGGGTGTAGAAACTGGGAAAAGAAGAGGAGGAAGAAGAAGAAGAAGAAGAAGGAGGAGGGGGTGGGGAGGGGAGGGGGTCAGTGAAACGGTAGGGGTGCTCGCTTCCTGGCTGGATGATGAATGGAGAAACGATGGTAGTTTTGCGTGCAAAACCAAAATCCGAATAGGTACGGAGAAAACAACAAGGTAAAGGAAAAGATGAGAGAGAGTGAGAGAGAAAGAGCTCACAGCAGACTCGGTTATTCGTTCTGAAAGAGTAAACGAGAACGTTCGATGGGGGGTTAAGGGGGTAAATAGAGGGGGGGATGGTAGGAGGTAGGGCAGAACGGGCCGGAGGCAAGGCGGGTAGAAGATTAGGGGTTGCCCACGGAATCGTGATTTATAAAGACCACGCTATGCCACGCCACGCCACGCTATGTGCCACACCATGCGCGCCACACACCATAAGCTCCTCTTTCTCTCTCTCTCTCTCTACCACCATGGCCACAGCGGCTACAAACAACACCATGGGCTACAACGCCGGACCCTTTCTCCCTTTTCCAAAAATCTTTCTCTCACTTTTGTTTATTAACCATTGTGTGCGTATATATGTATATGTGTGCGTGTCCCTACTCAACCTCCTCCTCCTCCTCCTCCTCTAAACCACTAACCCCCCAGACGATGACGAATAATCGAAGGGTAACTCGATTATTCGCAAACGTCACATGGATTCGTTACGCTCGTCTCTCTTTGCGAATGAAAACGCGACGAATCTCTGATCTCGAATTGTTCAAATTTCTTTTGTTTTGTTTGGTTAGTTTTGTTTTGTATTGTCCAGTACGAATAATCGATTCAAAATTCGAAACGTAATAATTTCTTTGTTCGTAAGGTTGATAGTTGTATTAGTTTAACACATTTGCGACCGCTGACATAAATTCACGTCTTTTCAAGTTTTATTCCTAATTGCCGCTGACGTGATTCACGTAATTTGAAATTTTAAAAATTTAATATACATACATTTTTATATAATATTTAAATAATTATATTTTATTATTTAAGTAAGAATTTAAATAGTTCATAATTTTTGCCGGTACTCGGTATTAAAAAAGGAAAAAATATGCCGGCCGCGAATGTGTTAATATTGGTTTTGTGTTAGTTATAATTGGTTTTGGGATTAGTTAAATTTAGTTTTGTTTTAGTCGAATATTATTCATGATAGTTGTATTATATTGGTTGAATTTATTTATTAAGTTTTTTTTTTTGGGATTAGTTAAATTTAGTTTTGTTTTAGTCGAATATTGGTCATGATAGTTGTATTATATTGGTTGAATTTATTTATTTAGTTTTTTTTATTTTATTTTTTTCTGTTTTTCAACAAACGAACGAAGTAATATGTTCGTTCGAATCATTCTCGTATGAGTAAAAAGAAAGTCGTGAAAGATCATGTCATCTTTCTTTTTTATTTTCTTTCTTTCATACTAACTTCCATTCGTGTCCAGTTTTCTAACTGAACAACCATTTTCAGACACTCGCGTTTCTAATGTCGATTCATCCTGATTCCTCTCCTTCCTCCTCCCCTTCCTCCTCTTTCCCTGCCCCTAATCGTGGGATCGATTTGTTATAATTTATAGTCGTACAGTTGATTTGCTAAAGCAACCAATCAATGTCCGTTGAATTTCACTGGAAGAAAGTTCAATCGAATCAACGACCTTTACGTCATTCAATATGATTAATTACATGAATTTCTTTTTTTTTTTTTTTATTATTCTTTTTTAAACGTTTACAAGAAATTTATACGAGAGTACAGATTTTTACACATACAACGTGTGGTCTTTTTTTTTTTTTTTAGTAGACAACATTTAAAAACCAATGTTAACTTTAATGCATTCGTTAGTTCAGGTCGTTTGATGTTTTTTTTTTCTTAATTTCTTTCGAATTGTATAGGAGGAGAAAAAGGGCGGAATATCATATTTGGAAAATCTACCAAACCATTAGTTAGGTAGACATATAAGTATAGTCGTATAGGATGAGGAGGACGAGGTGGAGGAGGAAGAGGAACATTTGCTTTTGCGTAATTCAAGTTACGATGAAACCTGGCCTATTATCAAGCTTATAAACATCGTGTTTTACGATTGAAACGTCAAAAGTAATTTTGAAGTCACGCGTATATATACGGGCATACATAGCCAAGAACGTTATATATCTATATATATATACATATATATATTTTTTTTTAATTATAATATGATTAAAAATACGAAAAAGTATCTATAGTTATTACTTTTAACGAATTATAATGAAGTTTAATTAAAAAATCGTTAAAAAAAACCAATTAGAATAATAATTCGTGTAATAAAATTATCGTCAAAAGTCACTGGAATGATATTTCTAGCTAAAAAAGAAAAAAAGAAATGATTTCATTCGTGATTTCTTGATTAGATGTTATCGAGTAGTATTAAAAAAAATTAATATATATATGTATAATAAAATATATTCAAACATGGTTCGAACTAACATAAGAGAGAATTATACTTTATAATTTGGCTCTAAGTAGCAAAAGAAAATTTAACAACGAATATTGTAGATATTTAAAAGAAATTGACAAAGAAAATACTATACTTGGAAATGATTTGATCGAAGAACCGTTAACCAAAGTCATGAAATTTGTTTAAACGAAAAGAAAGGAAAAAAGAATTTTCTTTGGAAAATCTTGTACGAAGAGAAAATCATGTCATGTTTGAACGTAACACGATGATAATATATACCCTATCATCATCAAGTAGATATTATAATGGATGCACGTGTATGTTCTCTTCTTCGATTTACGAACATACTTATCTCGGTAGGTGTGACCGTGAATGGAAAGAGGTATCTCTTGTATGGCGATTTCATCGAGTTTGAAAATAAAAAAAAATAAAAAAAAAACCAAAAGAAAAAAAAATAGAATAAAAGAGAGGAGAGAGAAATCGTAAGAACTTGAAGCAACTTCTTGAACCAAGGAGCTCCAAGGCAAAATCTTCTAGAGTTAGTATGTGTGTACATATTCATTTATGTATGTGAAATGGTACTTGGGATTGCTATGCATAGATAGATATTTATTAGATCAAGGAGTGATCCTGAAGGTATAAATGTCTTTGGGAGCAGAAACGAGATGAAAAATACAGATACAAATAGGATGATATATGTCGTATAATCTTTTGCCAAATGGATTAAGTGAAAAAAAAAGAAAAGAAAAGAAAGGAAAATGAAAAGAAAAAGAAAATGAAGGAAAATAGATTGAGAATATATATACGTGATGCTAGACGAAAAGAAATAATAACTAATTTAACGAGATAAAAGAAATTGATAGAATATTATTGCTCGTGACAAATAGTGTCTTGTCCATTCTGTGTATCTAACTTGAAAATTTATTTAAGATTATTGGTTCACGTGTCATATTGCGATTACCATCCCCATTGATAGTTTCATTTCAAAGTATGGGTCTACTTTGTGAAATAAGAAATAGAAATATTAGATCTATCTGTATGTATTTATTTATTTATTTATTTATTTATTTATGTAAGTATATATGTATATACGAATACACGTTTTAAATCACTCGAACGAGTCGATTATTTAAATTAGTTAATTCGAGGCAACGGTAGTAGTAAACGGTTAAACTCATTCTTCTTCTCGATGTTGCTCGTAAATTGGAACACAATATTTAACGTTTGTGTTTTGCCCCGAAGGTTTATTGTAAGAGTGTATTGGTGATACATAAAAGCCAAAAGAAAATCGGAATTTAAAAAGCCTGTTGCACGACCGGATTGTTATTATTAATTCATATTGAGAGAAAATATAAATACGTGAATATTTTCTTCTTTTTGTTTTTTTTTTTTTGTTTTCAATCGTACTTACCTAAGTAAAAATCTTTTCGATTTGCTCGTTAAATATTATTTCTTATATTTCTACATTTCTCCGGTTGTCAAACATCTCCTCCTATCATCTCTAACTGTTTACAGATATCTTCCTAAGAATTCTCATTTTTTTTTTTAATTCAAATAAAAATGTCGAAATGAAAAACAAAAAAATACTCGTCGAGTTTAATATAGTTTTTTTTTGTCTTTTTAAGAATTACTCGTATAATATTACGTCCACTTTCAACTTCCGTATTCTATTATGTACCAAACTGATCCATCAGGTTTGCGTATATTGACGGAAGGATTAGATCTATGTCTTTCTTTTCCTTTTTTGTTCTATTGATAGGTTAGATTCGTATATAGGAAGGAAACGATTTAAAACGATTTAAAAAGATGTATCGGCGTATGATAATTGTCAGTGACGATAGTTGCAAGTGTGCAAGCACGTTATTAATATCTCTCTCTCTTATTCGTTCGTGTCTGGTTACGATAAATCAGCACTTCATTCATAGACATTATCGTGTTACATTGACTAGGTGGTCTAGTAGAAAAGCTTGTTTCATAAACGACCTCTCGATGAAATAACCAAAGGATCTAATTTTGATCTATACGTTTTCACCTAGTATTACGAATCCCAATGTTTTAAATATTTATACTTAATATCGATCAAAAGTTTTTAATTCTAACGAAAATTCCAAAGATATTGAATATTCATAAAAAAAACCAAAAAATAAAATTCATACCTTTTTGAAAGTTAATAACTTAATGGTAAATTGATTTATATCAAATATCATTATTAAATATGATATATCTAGTAACATAAAATTAAAACAAAATAAAAATTCTTCGTCGGTTAGTTGCCTATAATTATTTATATTAAATTTATATTAAAAAAAAGGTCATTAATTTGATATTACATGGAAACAATTTTGATGTAGAATTTTCAAAAAGTTAACTGTTCATATTTGATAAACAACGAGATCGTTAAACAATTTATCGTCGTGTTAGATTTTTATTGAAATTGATAAGAGATCGTACATTTTGTAATTAAGTTAAGTAAGCGATAAAAAAAAAAACAAGAAGAAGAAGAAGAAAAAAAAAATCTGACTTGTATTTAAACGTTTAATTAGCGATATCTCTTTAAGGATCTCATAAACGTACGTGAAAAAAAGCAAGATGAAAAGTGACGAAATAACCGAGTCCTTTTAATAAAACCCCGTGTACCGCTTCTATATATCTATGGGATCTAATCTAAAGCATATATTATAGCGAGGTGATGTAAAAAAAATTAAAAAAAAAAAGAAAAGAAAACTAAAAAAAAATATTTAGCTACCGTAATAGTGGTAGAAATACGAGATGTGAATTACATTGGAAGTATTATAATAATTACCGGCTGCGAATGAGACTACTTAAGGCGGCTAATTTACATGATTGCACGTTCGAGCATTAAACGTCAATTACGAGCCATCGACTCTCAACTTCCCCCATGCTACTACAACGTCGTGGTTGGAAAGTTTTGCACGCCATACGTCCGCCATATTTCTTCTTCGATGTTCTTTCGTATATTTTTTTTTCTTCCTTTCTTTATTATTATTTTTTGTTTCATGCTCTCAAAGATGTTACACCGAAGCGATAAACAAACGAGTTGAATTGCTACCATTAACGTGTTCATAATTTGGTACTTCTTGTACCTTTTATTTTGTATTACTTTTCTTTTTATATATATATAAAAGAACAATTATATTACTTAATTATATATAAATAATATTTATATATTTATAATATTATATATAATATAATAATATATATAAATAATTATTTATTATTGTTTATTTATATATAATATATGGGGTTCGTTAGAACATAATCTCATTGGTCAAAGAAAAAACAATCGTTCTTTTTATTTATTTATTATATTATTATATTAATCAATTTGGTTATTATGAATTTAATCGACAACAAAATATTATTATTATTATTATTATTATTATTATTATTATTATTATTATTATTCTTATTCTTATTATTATTATTATTATTATTCTTATTCTTATTCTTATTATTATTATTATTATTATTATTATTATTATTATTATTATTATTATTATTATTATTNTCTTATTATTATTATTATTATTATTATTATTATTATTATTATTATTATTATTATTATTATTATTATTATTATTATTATTATAGTAAAATGATGTGTCTTTCTTATTATAACCAATTAGGAAGAAAACAACAAAATTTGAATCTACAATTTTGATGACAACTGTCTCCACCCCTCTCCAATCCCCTCCCCAAAAATAAATATATTATTATTAATTTATTCGTGCATAAATAAAATGTTTTTCTAAATGTTTTGATTCAGAGCTCTCGGTCGTATGGCCGATACTAGAACGTGGTCAAAAGACGCATGTACGAGTGCTAAAAGTTCTGGTCTTTTGGAAAGAAAACAAGCAAGAGCTTGCAGGGCAACACCCGATGTGATGCCGAGTTTGGTACAAGCAGCTAGAGATACGTCGATTGTTTGCCAACAAGCATTTAGACATCGTCGTTGGAATTGCAGTAGCATCGAAAGTGCTCCAAATTATACTCCAGAATTATTAACAGGTATTTGTACATTTAAACAAAACATAAAATTAACATATCTTATTTTCCCTTCCCCTCATTAATTTCATCTTCTTTCAGAAGATTCGTATAAATTTGATCATAGTATCATCATCTAAATAAACGTCCCCCTTCCCCGCCTTTTTCTATAGTTAAACACAACGTAATTACCTATGATAAAAACAACTCAAATAGTAACTACTGTCGACAGTTTAATTTGTAGTTTGCTAATTGTAAATAGAAAAAAAGATAATTCTTATTTTAGTATTACCTTTATTACATTCGCGTGACCGTGTGTATGGAGTTTCTATAGATATACAAATAAAAGCATTACTGAATACTAACAAGTCCATGTCAGGATCATTTGCTAACGAGAGAAAAGTAAGGAGAGAACGAACGTTCGCTTTCTCTTGCTAGTAGATAATATATTATTATTCTATCTTGTATTACATATACATATGTATGAATTTAACCTACTCGAGAGAGAAAGAGAGAGAAAAGCAGATCCCTTTAACGATTCGATTTCTAAGCTATTGTTCGCAATCGGCTTATTTCAATTATATTTCAATCTGATCCCAATACAAATATATATATTATAAAGGTATAACGTTTTGAATTTGAAATGCTTATCAATAAAAGATACTTTTACGATATATATATACGTTAAGTTCGTAATACACAAATACTATGATGAAAGAAAAATAATATATTACAATGATGGTGTATTTTATTGTTAAAGGAACTAGAGAACAAGCATTCGTTTACGCAATGTCAGCTGCAGCGGCTGTTTGGAGATTGGCAAGGGGTTGCGCGTTAGGAAATTTAGCAGCATGTTCTTGCGCAACACCACCACGTAAAGAACCACCTTCCCCATCGGCTCTGATATCATCCACCTCGTTAGCGACAGCAACTATGTCATTTGGTGGACTTACAGGTAGAAACTCGTTCAAATGGGGTGGTTGCGGTGACGACGTTAGGTCTGCCTCGAGAATGGCTAAAAGATTTCTTCAAGGTGCCACACCACCTGGTACAGGACAGACAGCCAAATTTCTTCATGCCGTTAACATGCACAACAACAGAGCTGGACGAAGAGTAAGTTTGTTTTTTGTTTTCTTTTGTATCTAACAATTTACTCATTTACCCTAACACCTTCTTCTATTGTTTCTAACGTTGAACAGGCAGTTGAGCAGTCGTTAACTTTGGAATGCAAATGCCACGGGGTTTCTGGTTCTTGCAGCGTTCGCACCTGTTGGAGAGGTTTAGGTTCTTCCGGTCCTGCGATAGCTGGAACTCGTCTTTTACGAAGGTACGCCACTGCAGCCGAAGTTAAATCTAGATCTGGTGGTAGATTGCCACCGCTTTATCATCACGATAATCTATTGTATACCACTAAGAGTCCAGATTATTGTCTTCCGGATAAGAAGAGGGGTAGTCTTGGTACCATAGGCAGGTAAGTTCGAAACTATTATTTTATCGAGATTGCTATTTTTTTTTCTTTGTCATTAAAACTAATTGCAAATTCGTTCGTTACAAAGTAGTTTACTTACTTAGGGATTATTAACTTGTGCAATAGAGTTTCTTTCTTTACAGGATAAAAAGAATTGCTAAGATGTTAAATTAAAGATTTAGAGGTTAGGTAAGAAAATATGGAGATGTAATTTGGGAAATTAGAGAATTTCTTAATTTGGAACAAATAAAAGTGGGTAACGTGGATTAGGTCTTTAGGAGAGATTCTGAAAAAAAATCGAAAAGAAACTTAAACCAAAAACTTGAACCATCGTTTTCTAGTTTATTATTTTTATCTTCTTTTTAAATGTTACTTACTTTAAATACGTTTTTTAAATGAAATCAAAAAAAAAAAAAAGAAAAAACAGAATTAACAACACAGGAAAGATCTTTTAAAGATCTTTTAACATCGAAGATCTTCTCAAACGAAATAAAATAAATAAGAAGAAAGGGGTATTGAATAGTAGAAATGAGTAAAAAAAAGTAAACGCGCGTAAACTCGAGAGAACGAGTCCAGGTGTAGGTCGTAAAGCCACATTATAGCGGCGTTAATGGAGGTTTAGCGTTGTGCTTTCTTTCGTCTTATGACGATGGATACTATAACGGAAATTACGTTAGAAAAGCGCGTGCAATAAAAACCGACGAGCTAATGCCACACCATACAACACTTCTCTACTTTCGCGAATGTTTCTTATCGTAAAAACTAAAAGGGAGAGAAAGAAAAAAAAAGAAAGTAAAAGCTTTTCGGACTTTACCCATCTCCCACCTAATCATCTTCCTAAAACGAGAATTCAATTTACTTGATGAAATTAATCCAAACGTTGACTTTTAATTCGATAATACGAAATTTCACGAAGTTAGATCAATCAAAAAGAAATTGACTGTAAGGATATCTTTTTTATTAGGGTGAATTAAAAGTTTTAAATTAATATTTCTAAAGTACAAATTTTTTTACAAAAGAAAACAATCCATTATGCAGTTTTAAAGTAAAATTTCGATACGATAAAAGCATATATAAACAAAGTTTTAATTATCAAATTTCTAATGCAAAAATATATATAATAAAAATGTAAGAATATTTATTCGGGAACACTACCGATTGATCTCCATTATTCAACTAGGAAAAAAAATTGAGATATTTTTTAATAGTCCTTATAATTGTGAAAAAAAAACATTCGTACTATAATATACATTCGTATGTATATAAAAATAAATACAAAAGTAAAGGGACAAATAGAAGAGCGTTAAGAAATGATTTAAAAAAAAGTTCAACTATGTCCGAGTTCATTGTTCGAACCCTTCAAAAAGGACATTCATTGTGTATATACACGGTGATTGCATTAGTTACGGATTTTCCGGCGGTAGGAAGTAAGGAAAGAAAAGAATAAAAAGAAGAAGAAGAAGAAGAAGAAACTCTTGTAGGTTGTCGTCGTTCTGAGTTATTCACGCCTATACACTGTTTCTTTCATTGTCCCCCACCCCACCCTAGTCCCCTGTTTTCTCATCCCTTTCTCTTTCCGAAGCGAATTAAGATCACCCACGATACGCGTTCTCGGAAGAGTGAACTCCTTATCTTCTTCTTCTTCTTCCTCTTCTTTTTTCTTCTTCCACACGGATACATTTCTACATTCGTACTCTCGTAAGAAATCGAAGAAACAGGGAGATGGGGTAGGAGGGGACAACAACAACGACTCGTATATATGGAAGCGTCTTCTTGGATGATCCTTTGTTTAGTTGTATCCGGTTCATAAATCATAGTGAGACTCGTGAATCAGCTCGTGAACGACCGATACATACAAATTAATCTCTCATTGTTCCAACCTCGAGGGTATGTTCCAATACGAAGGAAGAAGTATGATCATAACCGATCACTTTTACACTTGAATATAAAATACACGTATATTACTCGAGTAAATAGATTTATGAGTTAGTTATTTGAATTGGATGATCATTTTTTTATTCTTCTTCTTCTTCTTCTTTTTCTTCTTCTATTAAATCTTACAAACAAGATGATTTATGTATCGTATATATATATATGTAATGAAATAACGATTTGTAATTTTTGTTAATATCTTATCCCATCTTCTTCTCATTCCACTCAACTGTTAAATTACAATTTATTATTATAGTATAAAACGAATATGATTTTAATTCAAACATTTCAGAGAGAGAAAAAGAGAGAGAGAGAGATAATTATTCAAAATTTACGTTAATCGAGACGAAACGAGGTGGTCTCGTATGGTCATTTCGATTCATTCCGACCACTACGTTTTCTTACAGACAATAATTAAAAGGCTACGTATAATTATACTTAAGTGGGAGTGGCGAATGTTTATTACGAGAGATAGAAGCCATAAGAGACGTATGCTTTTAGAATATTTTGTTTTTTATTTCTTTTTCTTTTCTTTTTTTTTTTCGATGCTGCAAAGCACTCCTCGGATGATGTGTATAATATACACCGTCAAAATGAAAGATATATAACGAAAGGTATTATTTGTGTCTCTAGTGATGGAAATATTCGACGAGGAATTTCATTAAAAAAAAAAAAAAATGTATTTAAAAGATATACTAAATTAACTTTCGTGTGTTTCTTATTTTTTATCTTTTAATCTTTCGTTTCGTTCTTTCGTTCAATATCATTTCTTAACATTTCAAATAACCAAACGTATTATTATAATATTTGTCTTGACCGAATATATAATATTTAGGTTGATGGAGTGTCATGCGAGATAGTGATTTTTCTTCAAACAGTTAATCACTATCTTACCAAGCATCGAATCAATACATATATATATTAAACGTACTAGTAATTATGACAGTGGATCGAATAAAAAAAAAATACAAATAAATTTTCTTTCAAGATTATTTTTTCTTTTTGTTGTTGTATTGTGTCGTATTAATTTATTTAATATCGTAATTATTTATATCGTTAACACTAGATACACCATCATTTTCAGTATACCTATTTTTACTATACTAGTCAAAATGACTGGTGTATACAAAAAATGCTTTTTTAGGCTTCCAGTCTTTATGTACTCTTAAAAAATAACAAAAAATGTTTAACAATAATAATTGTAATAGATAAATGGATTTATAGACATTTTTAAATAACAAAACGTTTAATATATTTATAGAAATCAAATGTTACAAGAAGTAGAAATTTTGAATTAAAATGGCCCGACCAGTCATTTTGACTGGTCTGGTGTATCTAGTGTTAAGAAATCATTCGTAAAATCAATTTCGTTTGATTATTTATCACTGAGAAAAATATTTAATAATTATATTGTACGATTATTTACATTATAAAAAAAAAAGGAAAATTCTTGAAAAAATCCAATTTGATTTATAATTTTTATAATTAATAACATCCATGAAAATATTTGAATTAAAATAATTATATGATTATTTAATTTTGATTGATTGCAGACAATGTAACGGCAGTAGCACGGGTTACGAGGGTTGCGAATATCTTTGTTGCGGTCGAGGTCACGTAACGAAAACCGAAGAAATTCTCGAAAGATGCAATTGCAAATACGTCAATTGTTGCTACGTCAAATGCAATACATGCAGAAGAATCGTGGAAACATACGAGTGCAATTGAAAAACGAACTATTTATATATATATATCTTTTCGCAATAAAATTTTTACACGTGGATTTATTAACAATAATCTTACGTGAAGGTAATATCTATATTATTTATGATGTATTTTTTAGCGATATTTATTACGTAACGTGTCTTTTTGTGTCGTTGCTTAGAAACAAAACAAAACTAAACAAAACAAAAGAAAAAAAAATGGAAGGAATAAATAAAACGTAAAAATTATCTTAAGGAATTAAAATAGATGACGATTAATTTTTCTAATCGAAACTTTATAGAAAAAGAGAAAGAGATAAAAACAATCGTATTTCATGTTGTATACGTAAATAGAATTATAATCCTACGTATATATTTGTAATTTGAGTTCAATTATAGTCACTTCGTATATTATGAAATATTCTGTATAAAAAAAAAAAAAAGAAAAGAAAAATGCGATAAAAAATATTAGCGTAATTTTTAGTATGTCGGATACAATTAATTAATAATATATCGTAGCATCTCGGATGATATACTGTAAATAGAAATAGTACGTTAACGCTAATTACGTGCGTGATGATCAATTTTTAAATGTTTTACGTTATAAAATAGTCAGAGTCAAACAAAAATAAAATAACATTTTAAATATTAGATAATATTATCATTTAAATTATTTCTCTTCACGTTCCAAAGAATTTTCGTTATTTTGTTCTATTTTGATATCCAACGTCTCGTCATTCGTTTTTATATCAAGATCTTTGATAAAGCAATGCCAATCAATACCAGAACCACAATCCGGTTCTTTTTCTGATGCCCACCATAATGCTGTCTGTGTATAAATATACATTAAATTATTAATAAAATAATATGTTCAAAAAACTCGGGATGGATTGTAAAGTTTTTTAAAACCAATTATTTGCCTGATCAAAATCATTCGTATTTTTCGACGTTCATCAAAACTTTTTCAATCCACCCTGGTAAAATATCAAAATACAATAACAACTAATGAAATACCTTAACATTTATGGGAATTGCAGGAGGTAATGGATTTATTTTAACGTTGATAAAATCCAATAAATCGTTGTAATCTATTTTACCTTCCTCATCTTTGCGTAAACTTTATAAATTGTAATAACAATTATTAAATTAGCTTTTAAAAAATAATCAATAGAAAATTTGTGAAAACACTTACTTATCCAACATCGAATTTATTAATTCGATATCCAATGGTATTCTACAAGCGCGTACAACAGCGTAAACCGTACTTCGTGGTAAGTAACCAATTTTTTGTCTATCCCAATGTAAAAGATCTTCCTTTAATCTATCAGCCTCGTTCCATATATCTCGATTAAGTTCAGTATGAACCAATTGTCTAAATCCAAACAAACAAACAAAAAAATCCTATCTTACCAATTTTCAATTTAATATATATGGTACAATTATTATTTTTCTTTTTATTTGAATTACCTGACGTATTCCCTCGTGCGAAATTCTTTCTTTTCGTGTGAAGAATAACGTCTGGCAACTGTAATTATTTCGTGCTCGGTTATTTGATCTCCTAAATACATGCGCAAAGCATTCCTAAATTTGTCGTATTCCAACGTTTGAATTTTGTGTTCAGTTAACGTAGATGGCGAATAATTTTGAACAAATTCTTTATAAACTGGTGTTAATGCTTCTTTTAATTTTCTCATGATCAATTTGATATTTGCTTTGGGAAACTAATAAATAATAATTGAATAATTATGATAATTTGCTATTATAGAAAAAGAAAAAAAACACGTTTATACCTTTTCGCAATTTAATTCCATGTAACGTAGCGCGTAATCGTCGGCAGAAATAATCGAGAAATGAAACTCGTTTATATTCAAACATGCTCCTATATAAAAATCTTCTGGCTTGAAATATTCCGGTTTTGTACTAGAGAATATGTTCTGTTTCGGTAACATTACCGGCATCTTTTTTAAAAATAAACATCTTCTAAAACCTAAAACAAAACAAGAAAATAATTTAAATTGGTAAACATTCATTTTACGAAAGGAATTTAACAAATTTATTACAACGAAAGACATACCTGAATTTCTTTTCGTTAATTCAAAAATAGAAATCGAATCGTCTATGAGATAAACTCTTATGATAAAATGTCTATCCAAATTTTCCGGTATTTTCGATATCATTTGTGCACGAAATCTTAAAACTCGACTGTTGAAACCTTGCCTATTTATTTAGAAAATAAAATAATTCCAAATGCAATGAGATTAAAATTTGAACAAAAAAAAAAAAAATAAAATGACGAATAATAAATCTAACTTATCGTAATGTAGAAATTTAACGAAATCCGTTTTAGGTGCTTTCGGTATCATCGTTAAACAATTTCCAAGAGAATCGTCGTAAGAACCGAAACCATTGTACGGTGGAATGTATTTTTCAACAGGTAAACAAATCTCATCTTTTTTTTGCGGTCTCTCCAACGGAATAAAATCGTTTAATCCATATTTGGTTCTTAAAAGTTAAATCAATATTTCAATATACAATTTTTTATCCTTCATTTGTGAGATTAATATTTATTCTATAATATAAATCACCTGTAATATTCTTTCGTGAATGTGTCCATGTCCGTTATAACAACAGTTCTTCCAAAAACGTTCATTTTAGCACCTATTGATAATTCATTATCCCTGTAATATTCTTTCTTCGTTAATCCAGTATTTAATGAGTCTATCATCGTATAAGTTCGATTAGTATCGTCACTCATTACGTTTAAAATTGTAAAAGGATCACCAGCACCGATTGGATCCAATCCCGAAAAAAACTAAAATTGATTTAAAATTTTTAATACGTTGATGGAACACGATCTTATAAATAAATTTAAATCAAAATTGATTGTTATATTAAATAAAATATTACTTTAGGTATTTTCATTCTTTTAACAAGAGTACATCCAGAATCTCTTCCAGAATTGGGAGGAAAGTTTTCTTTGATTTCAATGGTATCGTCAGCAAGATAATAATGAATTTCAAGATCGTGTATAATACCATGAAGATTATCTGTGTCGTCCCAGTATCCATAAAATCTTAATACTTGTCTATCGTATTTTAAAAAATTACCAAGATTGTCAATTTTGTAAGTTCTTGGTTTTTTGGGAAAATTTGGCTGTTAAAATATTTCATGTTAATTTGTCACATGATAATACATTTAAATGTACACAATGTGTCTGAGATTTTATAGCAAAACATTGTCAGCCGTGCATATATTTGATTTTTAAATAAGCTTACGATTTTTCTTGCTTCCATGTATGGATCTTTAGGTATTTTAATTGGATCCGGTACTGGTATACCCATACGATTTAAAAATCGTCTTGTAAACTTGTCACAATCAACTATTTTATATACCCTACCATATATTTCCGGTTCTTTACCGATATTTAAATCTATGATATCATAAAATCTATATTTAACTGGATCTGGCATTGGAATTCTTTGACGTCTTACCAAAACACCTATAAATAAATAAATATTAAATATCAAATTAATAAAACTAATCAAAATTATTTTATCACCTTACAAAATGACTGTAGTATTTAACATCTTTCTTACATAATATATTTATATTAAATGATTTGTCTATATAGTTGTGTTTAAACAATTAATAATTACATTACGATCTGAATAAAAAAAAAAAACTTCATCATTTTGTAAGGTAATGTAAAATAATATTGACCGACAATTGTATAAATCCTTTTTTTTTTTTAATATTGTATATATACATATGGTAAAAAAAAAAGTTCAGAGATCATGCACCATTGAACCTTGTTCTAAGCCACTATTATCTACGATCGGCTCGGATATTTTCATTGTTCCGTCTTCTAAAAAAAAACTTATTGTAACTTGACGAATTTGAAATGGTGATTTCCATCTTTCTTGTACGGTCTCTTGATAATACGCATCGAACATTAATCTCTAAAGTAAATAAAATAAATATTAAGAAAAACTGTACAAATATATTGTTATTTAATTAGATAATTGATCAAATTATACTTGGCCATCGTATGCTATCCAAGGTGGTATCTCCTGTACTTCACCACGTGGATAAATAGATGGATAACGACCAAAGTCAGATTTTTTTTCAGAAAGGTAATAAACACCATCGTGTATTTTGTCAAAGTATTGGCTTCTATGAAATTTAGTACGACCTAGCTGTAATTTAAAATGATATATCTTTTTTCTACTTTATATGTCATTTGATAATTATTACTATGTGTCAAATTGAGATCTTACATTCTTATCAAAATTGAATCCAGGTAGAAGAGGTAGTACTGGTGCTCGTAACATTTTTTTTTTATAAATTAATATAAATATTTCAAAATTATAATAAAATAATATTTTAATAAACTTCCTAATCGTGGTGAATGAGATATAACCAAACGAACAGACGACTTATTTACTAAGGTTGTTACCTTGGTGATAACTATTACGCACACGTGATAATACCTTTTTTCTACTTTTTGCAGGATAATTCTTTTTATATATTTTTTTTTCCTTATCACATTAAAATATCGTATTTCGTTTAATTCATTTACAAATATTCATTTACAATAATACAATAATTACAAGTCTCGATGTTCTATTTATATTTTTTTATTGTTATCAATGATTTATATTGTTACATGTTTATATATTATATATAACACAAAAAAACATAGTACACATATGTATATATATATATATATATTAATATATATTAATATTTTTATGATGTAGAAAATAATGAATTGTCTTCAATAAAAAATATGCTATAAAAGTATATTTTTAGCAATTACTTTCTTCTGATAAAATACTTTCAAATAGACAATATTTATATGATTTTGTAGCATATATTATATTATATTTTCTTTCCACTCCATCCAGCATATATTCTTTCTTTCCATTATTATATAGTAAATGCATTTTGGTTATTTTTAAGCGTAATAAGTTAGTAACTTATACGTAATTTATTAAATAAGTATGAAACGAGGATAAATAAATAAAATAAAATTAATATATTAGAAATTAAATGTTCAACAGTAATATAATGTTTGTTATATTGTTTAAAGTTTAGTAATATCACAAACATAACTTTATAATAATTCGGACGGTTTTTTTTTAAGATTTAACTATTGTAATAATCATCTGAAATAGGAACGCGAGTTAGCACCGAAGATATGTTCTTTGTTAATATAAAAAGCTATTAATTGAATATCGATAGATTTAGGCACATGCACAGTTCATAAAATTTTGTCTTTAACACCAATTATCGTCGTTATCATTTTTGGTTTTGTTTTGTTTTTTAATCTTTCGTCTCTGGCTCTAAATCATACCAAGTAGTTTGTGATTTATTAACATAAACCTCGCTTAAATTTAAACGAAGTTGGCCCATAATTTTGCTACCGGTAGAAAGCCAACCTTTCTGCGTGCAAACAGAAACCTCTAATATGCGTGAATTTAAATCAGCTTGCGATAAGAGATATTCAAACTTTTCATCGAATATCGGATTACAATTGTCCTTCATTACGGCCGTTTTACGTTTTGTTTCTTTATGCTTGTCCGGTAGAAGGTAAAGTTTTACGTACGGATCTGGTATATTGGATGGATCATTTGGTGGAAGAGGTAAATTTCTGTAATATATAAAAATCATTAAAAAATATCTATTTAATTTTATATATTATTAAATATAATAAAAAAAAAATAAAATGAAAATACTTACGCAA
This sequence comes from Polistes dominula, assembly GCF_001465965.1. The sequence continues at coordinate 919,591 of NW_015149031.1, read as the reverse complement.
CTTTGTGAACATCAACAATAAGTTTTTGTCTTTGAACACTGTACCGTATAGTTAATTGTATTCTTCCTAATTTCGATTCACCGGCAGACGATGTAGTACTTGGAGTTCTATGAATAAGACCTGGAGATGATGAAGAAGAAAGAGATGGTGCGGAATTAACAATAATATCCTCCTCTTCCGCATGCGAAATCGTTTCTTCAATTGGTGCTATTGGAGCAGATGCAGTACTATTGATTGATTCCTTTGAAGATTGTTTTTTAAGAGGACTTGGAGGTACTACAATAGAAATACAATGAATCAGGTAATATATTTTATATACTTTCGAGCAATAACAGACACAATAAATATTCTTAAACTTACCACTAGATTGAAAGGCATTACTGACGTTGGATTCTTGACGTACCATTTGTTTAATCAATTCATTTTCTTTATCATCTTCGTCTTCAGAAGTAAGTTCCGGTTCTTCGTATTTGAGAATCTACATGTAATGATAATTAAGAATTATTTTTAAATAAAAATAGGTCATTCTTATTTAAACATATATTAATTCGTATAATTATTACTTACACTTAAGGACATCGATAAGACAAGTTTACTATCCGCTTCTGCCATTTGTAAATCGTATGGTTGTTGAGTTACTTCAAGATTATCTTTTTCGGTAAGTAAAGAAATCTTGTAAGACATTTCTCCGACCGTCATATTAGTCTTCTCATCGAATATCTATATAAACAAATTCAATAAAAAAAATTAGAAAATAATTTAATAAATACTGTATTGTAATTTTAATATCATCGAATAGATCAATGACCTGGATGTGCATTATACTGGATTCTGGATTGCTGATTAGAAAAGTAAACCCTTGTTCCCATACCGGATCACATGATCTTAATATTGTATTAGTCCGTTGTGTTTGATTATCAATGCTCGCTTGAAGATATACATCAGGCTGTTTACTTCCACGAAGACACTGAAATATTTTTCATAATTATTTATCTTCATTATTATAATATAATAAAATAAAATAAAATAAAATATTCCTTACGGGTAAATTTTTAGCTGAATCTACGTAAAGAATAAGTACAGCCGTACTCATAGATGTTACACGAAGTTCTTGAGTTTCCATTAATGCCTACAAAAAAAATATATACATACATATTTCTTTATGTTAATTTATGATAAAACTATTAATACAATGATATACTTACAGCTTGCAAATAACTAAGATTTTTTGTAAGTTGAAGCCATGTTAATCTTAAATGAACCATTCCATGTTTTGCTTGTTCCAAGGATACCCACTTTTAAATAACATTGATCATCGTTAAATGATTAATTAATATTGTAATACTTAAATAATATTTATTTACATACCGTATCTAATACTCCCTTCTTTTTAACGCGATTGACTTCTATTGTGGCCCTATAAATTTAGAATATGTATTGATTGCAAATTTTTTTTTCTTTTTTCTTTTTTTTCTTAACATCTATATTCATCTGTATTTCTTTTTTTATAAAAGCAAAATAAACGTTGCATTCTATGATATGCTAATAAAACTTAAGTGATGATTATACAGTGTTATATAAATACATCATATGATGAAGCAAGGTACATACAATAGCAAAAATAATATAGCTATAGTATATACAACACTGCAATATTTTAATCTCACTGATAGTAAATACTTCAAAGCTAATGATTTATGTGCAATAGTTATGTAGTTAATTAAATAATAATAATACATTTATTAATTAATAACACATGCAAAACATGCTATGATATAAATTGTACTGTTTACAAATATTCCCCAATTTAAATAAATATTATAATAAATAGAATGTAATAAGAGTAACATGGTGACATGAATCTGAAAAATAAAGATCTTTCTACTTTTTTTATATATATGAAATATTGTAGTATTGTATGAAACATTTTATATATATGAAACAAAGATTTAGGAATCATCGTGTATGCGTATAGAATTTAAATTCCTTCATATTACTCATGCTATATAAACAGAAGTTTGAATGTTGTATCTTTTTCATACACTGTTGAAATGCAAGCTCATGATTCATAGTTAAGGGATAGAATAGATATACTATTCTCTAAGAATTGATTCGAATGTAATTTATTATTCACATAGTATACTTGGTACAAGTAGCAATACCTGCCAAGTGGGTCATCCTGACCAGTGTTGTCTTTGTCAAAAAGCTCGGTAATCACGGTGTTGTAAGCTCCCAAACCCCCTTCAACTACAAACTGGCATTACATAAAATCATTATTGTTTTAGATCTTCTTATTTTAAGTCACCTAATCACTCTGCTTTTTTTAACTTGAAATTAATATTAAACAAAAAGAAAAACGAAAGAAAAAGGATACATCGTATCGTTTAAGAAAACATATTAAAGTAATCTAATAAAAATTATATAAAATAATAAAAAAAAATTAAATTATTCAAACATCTCGTGAAATATGAATAATTATTTTGTTTTGTTCGTATTTCACGAATACAAAGCTACAAAATTACGTATACAAAATGTAGACATTTAATTTTAAAAATTATTAGTAAAAAACAGAAAAAAAACATATTCGTCGTACAAAAGCACGCACACCATTGTAAGTAAAATTAGTATAGGCATTTTTGTTTTTAAATTTTGTAATTGGTTCTCATTAAATGGTGTTATCATCTAATAAGACATTACTACCTGCCAAGAAAGTCATCAAATTGCATAGAAGGAAAACTTGGATCCCAATCCCAAAGGGACACCACAGCTTCTTGTTTAATGCATGAACTGATCACAGCCTGTGTGTCAATATTATGAAGTGAAATACGAATATAATTGAAAATACTACTTTGATAGATTTTAAATAATATGCAATATACAACTTTGTTTCAATTTACTCGAACCATTAATTATAAATTATTACATATAACTTTTTTTTTTTTTAATAGAATATAGATATTTTTTTTTTTTAAATTCCTTATAAATTGATTTTTATTTTCATGTGTATTAATTATCCAAAAATATTTGTAGTAGAAAGCATCATCAATAATTGAAATTAAATAAAAATGATATATTCATGCATTGGTAAAACCATGCTTCCACACAAATATACAATAATTACCTAAAATTTCACTTTTACCACAAACATGCAAATATTTTACAGTATTATAGATGATGATAATAATAAAGCAGCTTGTAATAGAAAAATATGTGAATGATAAGATCAATAAATATTAATATATATATATATATATATAAGTTTACAAATGACATTATATAAATGTGCATATGTATACAGTGAGTGTCTGAAGTTTTTCCAGTTAAACACAACTCAGACACTTTGTATATATACATTTGTTAAGATTTGAACTTCTTTTATTATTAAAAAAAAAAATCACAATAATAAATTACGAAAATTAGGATACTCTTTGATCTTAATTTGAAAAATAAGAAAATAATGTAATATATTATTTTATCATACCTTCCAAGGCTTTCATCGCCTTTAGTATCATCATAGTCCCACACAAGTACTGTCAGTTGTTGAGCGATGGCCGATGAGATGGCACACTGGTCCACATAATGTGTCACACATCACATACACACATACATACTGAATAGTGATATTAAATTAAAATAACATGTACTAAAATGTACCCGATCTAGACTTTTAAATAGAAGCTAATTTAATCCTTAGCACCAAATGAAATTTTCAACATAAAAATAATGATAAAGGGATCCTTTTATGTTTAAGCAAATATTAGTAGATGTTAGAGAGATATGAAGTGTTAGATTAGTCGTATTCTCCTGATGAAACTAAAATAAAGTAAAGAAAATTTGTTTATGATATTTAAACATAATACTTATCGAATAATCAATAAATAAAAAATGTTTAAATCAATGTAATTGTTTCTTTGATAGATAAAGAATATTTCTTACCATTCAATAGATTTTGAAGGAGATGCGAAAGAATATCTTATGTAATCGATTGCAGTGAAGCTCATGCATTATATATGTGTTTATAAAAGTTTATACGATACGTTAATTGGAATAAATTAATCATACCTCACACCAAAAGTCCCATTTTGGATTGACAGTATTGTCAATAGTTTTCGTCCTAAATTGTTGAGCACCAACATTTACAATAGCATATGGATCAGATTTCCCTTTACCTAACATACCAATATCTTTTTTCATAAGGTGCTTTGCTTCAATAACATGAATTCTTAAAATACCCTATGGAAATGATTAAAGAAGATAATTTTAATAAATGATATAAATAAATGTATATATATTAGACAATTAAATAATTAATTACGATTACCTCAGGTTCAGGTATTTTCAATGTTTCTACTGGTATTTGTTCGCTCAAAGGAATAACAATTTTATTAGGCAATACTACAATTGCAGCTATTTGTTCTATAATAGTTTTTCTTAAGGTTTCACTATTAAACATAATATTTCATGTTAATCCAATGTATTTTATTATTTATTTGTAATAATTCCAAGTACTTTACCTAAAACCAGGAAGATCAAGTACATCGGCTACACCCACTAAATTAAAGTTGATTGCTGGTACGTTTAAAAAGAAGGCCTGTATTCCTCCAATTATTGGTATCACCGATATTATTGGTTTCATAACAATGCGCATTAGACCTCGAAGCTAATATAATAATAATTAATAGATTTATAAACATTTTTTAAATACATTAAAGATGTGTACAACTTTTAGAATATTTACCTGGAAATCTTTGATACCACCTTGTATGTTTCCAACAGAAAATGTAATATCACAATCTCCAGCATACCTAAAAATATAATGTTTATTTTCATATTCATTTCATTATCATGTATTTATCTAAATTAAATACGAACATCACATCGGCATCTAAGATGATTTCATTTCTGGAAGTATTTTTATCGTAAACTTTTATTCCATAAATTTTGAGAGGCTGAAATAAAATATTATTTGTGAATAGTAAATCATGTCGATGAATATATATTATGTTTATTAAATGTAACTTACAATTCTGCCCAAAACTAATCGTTCAAATTGAAATCCTTTGATCTTATAATCGGCTAGCTTTTGAACGATAGATGGTTCTATCGTTTGTTTGCAAAGTTCACGAGCGTACTGATTAATGCTTGGCCAAACTTTGTACAATATCTAAAAATAGTAAACATAAACAAAGGATAAAATTAAAACAGATAAATTATTGGTTAAATATAAGAGAGATTTACTCTACCCTATTCAACCATTCAGCTCTATCAAAATCAGGAAAATAAACCCAAGATGGTAATTCGTCCATTCTTTTACCGATCAATTCTTTTTCATTAGCCATTACACTGGCTTGCGCAGTGATGGCTCTTAATTGTTGATCCTTCTGTCTTTCTGATTTCCATACCAAAAGTATAATAGGAGCGATTAGCCATGCTAAGCTAAAATTCATGTATCCCCAACTCCATATAATACCGGTAGTTGTTAAGTTTACAAAGAATGATTTAAATAACGAAGACATGGTCATATGTGGCCAAATATTTGGTTTAGATACTTTATTGTCGCATGGATTAGGCTCCATAATTATGATTTTTAATTATGAACAATATTGTTCATATAATTTAAATGTCACTCGCGCGATGTCTATTTTAATTTTCCTAAAAAATAAAAAACATTATCTATATATTAAGAAATATTATTAACACGTTGACTGCCACGTCTGTCATTCACCAGAATTATGGCCTCTATGGCAAAACATGTCAAACTTACGTGGCACAGTTAACCTGTTAATTTAATTATAAAAAATAATTATAATAAAAAATATAATAATACAAATCCTCAAATAAATTTTTAGTTTGTCCTAAAGATTTGTGTCTTTTTCTTTATGACTTTTACATGCATGTAATGTTAGTTATTTTATGTTATTTTACTCATATATCTATATATAATTTATTTTATAAAAAAAAAAATTAAAAAAAAATAATATACAGAATAAATCCCAAATAAATCAATAAAATAACCTAAAGAAAAAATATTATGCACGTAAAAATTATTAAGGAAAAATAAAATATTTTGTTAGAGCAACATATTGAAAACGTGGAAAATAAATAATTGCAAGTTATAAGAGTTATGAGATGAAACGAGTTATAAGATAAATTGCACGATGATTTGTTTATAGCAAATTGATGTAGGATGCAATTTGTGTCAAGTGTGCAAGAATATAATGTGAATGACTTACACTTATAATAGAACGTTCAGTAGTTTGTTCTTTCAAACGGTAATAATCAAGCTATGATGCCAATGGATAAATTAATTTTTAGTTATTAGTCATACATCTGCTTTTTCAAGGACGTTGAGAGTTAAATTAGATATTTCAAAGATTTCCCTGAAGTCTACTGCAGATTCATAACTGGAATCATGACGTCAGCAGTCAGCTTATTGCTTGAACTTGCCCAATATACATTTGTCAAGACGCCATTGTTATGAACGAACTCTTCCTACTTCGTGACATCTTTTTTCATAACACATAGATGATCAATTTTGTACCGATTGAAAAGTGTCTTTTACTGTGTTAATTGTTTGTTTATTGTGCATAAAATACATTAACCAAGTTTAAACATGGGTCTCGTTTGTTCCACAGCGCAGGTAAATTATTTCTTTCTTTTGTTCTTATTCAATTATATCAGGGATGCAAAAATTGACATTTTGATTTTGATTTAATGCGTATATATATGTTATTTTTACTCTTTGCAATATTAAATTTCACAATGAAATGTCATTATTGTGTTAGGTTATATTTGATATAAATATGCGAAGAAATTTTTATGGTTATGTTATTTCTTTGTCATATATTTAATTAATATATATATATGATTTAGCATAATTTAATTATGTTTGACATGATCAATAAATGAGACAAAATTATATCTGAATGGTTTGAAAAGTTTTATGTCTATTGTAGAAAGAATTTTTTTAGTTTTGCTCTAACACACTTTCATTTTTTGACATACAATGGATGATCAGAAAAGAATATATTCAAAATTTTTCAACTCACTTCTTTGTAGACATAAGTCAATTTTCTACTGTTAATGTTATTATATCAATAATATTTATATTATTTGTTACAGCTTGCCTGCCTGTGTGGCAGTACAGCGTGTAGTTTCTGTTGTTCACAATGCCCAACTTGTCGTAACAGCACTAGCACTCGCATTATGTATGCATTGTTATTAATGCTTGGTACTATAGCTGCGTGCATTACTATGGCGCCTGGTTTACAAGATGCTCTTAAAAAGGTAGTAAGCCTTATATTTATTTCTATTCTTATTTTTTCAATATTTAAGAAAATAATATTATTTTTCTTTTAATAGGTTCCATTTTGTGCTAATAGCACAAATTATGTCCCGTCTTCATTTACTGTAGACTGCGAATCAGCGGTTGGTTATTTAGCTGTATATAGAATATGTTTTATTCTTGCATTATACTTTTTCATGATGTCCGTCATGATGATCAGAGTTAGAAGCTCCAAAGATCCACGAGCACCCATACAAAATGGGTAAGTTTATACTGAATTAAAAAAAAAAGGATAAAATAAAGAATTATTATTGTTTTGGAATGTTTACTTATATTATTTAACATATGTTACAGATTTTGGGCGATAAAATATCTTCTAATAATTGGTGGTATAATCGGTGCTTTCTTCATACCTGAAAAATCATTTGGTTCAACCTGGATGTATTTTGGAATGATAGGTGGTTTCTTTTTCATTATTATACAGTTGATCTTAATTGTGGACTTTGCACATTCTTGGGCAGATGCCTGGGTTGGTAATTACGAAGATACAGAATCAAAAAGTTGGTATGTAACTTTTTACAATTCTTAGAATTTATATATTTGTAGAATTTATAATAATAATAATAATACTTTTAAAATTAATTATAGGTATGCAGCACTTATGGGAGCTACTTTGTTTAATTATGCTGTTGCTATTACTGGTGTTGTATTACTTTATGTATATTTCACTCATGTAAGTTTTTTTTTTATAAAATTGTTTATGTATATATTTTATATAATTAATTATTTATTTGATATTTTCAGCCCTACGACTGTGCGCTTAACAAATTCTTTATTTCATTTAATCTTATTTTATGCGTAATTATCAGCATAATTTCTATTCTTCCAAGTGTACAAAAATATCAGCCACATTCTGGTTTACTTCAACCATCTATAGTTTCATTGTACGTCGTTTATCTAACATGGAGCGGAATTTCCAACAGCCCAGGTATCAAATATACAAATTAAATTAATTATAAGTATTTATGATATTTTGATTTTATTAATCTTTTATAATTATGTTCACAGATCGTACTTGCAATCCTGGATTCTTTGGAATAATCTCTAATGACAAACATGCTCAAAATCGTGTTGCTTTTGATAAGGAAAGCATAATTGGTCTCATAATATGGTTCAGCTGTGTTTTGTATAGTTCTCTACGTACGGCATCAAAATCATCCAAGATCACCATGTCTGAAAATGTTTTAGTTAAAGATAATGGAGCTGGTAAGAATAAAATGATATATCAATAGTTTTATATTAGTTGAGTTAATTCACATATTTTTGGCAAATTTTATATGATAGATATTATAAATGTTGCATGGAAATAATCATTTCTCTCTAACAATTTTTAATTATCATTTAAACATCCCAAATTTGACGGGTTATCAATTATCTTAAGATCATTCAGTTCATTTAATACATATATCTATTATTGTAAATAAAACTGCCTTAATAAGTATTAACTCTTTTACACAGTCAGGAATGCAGGAGACCAGTATCTTATCGACAATGAAGGTAGGCACACATAGCTCTATCACATACCTTAATGCAATTTTTAATTAACGCATCTACTCTTAGTCTTCTTTATTTTTATCATTGAAGTATCTGCATTTCAGAATTTTAACATTTCCACAAAATATTTGTCATCTTTGCAATAGATTTCACTTTGCTTGAGTAAAATATTATGTATTAAATTGTAACTTAAAGTAGAATTAAAGTAGTAGAAAGGAAGAAAAAAAAAAAATACAAAATAATCTTGCTTTATAATCAGCGTGTGCCTGCTTGAATTGTCTTTTTTCTTTATTTGCTTTCTAAATTTTAATTATTTGTATTTTATTTTACGAGATAGATAAAAATGAATTTATATATGTAAATATATATAAATGATAATTATTTATAATCATTCATTATCATATTGTGGAAATATTAAATTAATATATTTAAGAGATATTTTTAACAATTGCACAATTTATAATGCCATGCATTTGTGCGATTGTTTATTTTCTGGAACATAATTAGATTATACTGCAGTAGAAGGTCGCAATGGGGATGCAGAAAGTGGTGAAGCTAAAGTTTGGGACAACGAAGAAGAAACTGTGGCATACAACTGGAGCTTCTTCCATTTAATGTTCGCACTTGCAACTTTGTATGTGATGATGACTCTTACTAATTGGTATGAGTAAGTATTTCAAAGTATTTTCTATATTTCATATAAATTTATTATCTTTCTTGTTGATAATGATTAAATAATAATAAAAAAAAATATATAAATTTCTTTTATTCACAGACCTAATTCAAATTTGGATACTTTAAATTCCAATGTTGCATCAATGTGGGTGAAAATAATTTCTTCATGGTTATGCATGACCCTTTACGTTTGGTCATTGGTTGCACCAATACTCTTCCCGAATCGAGAATTTTCATAAATTTAGAGGCTTTACCAAGGAAAGTTAACAACTAATTAAACAGGTATCTTTATATTCATTTTAAGCTTGATATTTAATGCATCAATGATAACATGATACATTTTAATAATCTAGCTTGTTCTTTTCATCTTTGCTCATGCAAAGATTAATATATTAATATATTGCTTGTTAATCTAATTAACAACGTTCTTAAGTGATATAATAAAAAATAATATATACAAATATTTACATATATAGATATACATAACATAAAAGTATAAAATTAAATAAAAAATATTATTCACAATATTTTCATTGTTAGATAGTTTAAAACATTTCTAAATATATTTACGCGCATGATTATTTCAATACTAACAATAAGTGCGTTTCTTTGATGTAACACCATTTATGCTTATCTATAATTAAATAATAACATTATGTACCACTCTAAGCATTTACTGGTAGACCATAATATGATGTTAAATAATATGATAAAATAATGACCATTAATTATGATGAAATATAATTATCAATATTAATATAATATATAATTATGAGTAATAAGATTTAAAGGATGTTATAATCATTGAAATGACTCTTTTTGCGGTTTGAAAAGATTTTTGTATTTTCAATTTTCATATCATTTTTCTTTTTCTTTTATTAATCATTAACATTATCTTTTTTATTTATCTTATTGAAACTTTTCATTTTTCTTTTTTTCTCTATTTTATTTTCAGTTAAAAACCTCTATCATGAATTATGTCAATATTACGACTTTTCTAATAAGTATCATTTTGTAATATTCTCTAATTACTTATAATATAATGTGTATAATATTCAAGATTTTTATCTTTAAGAAAATAATTTGTCTATATAAGTGTAGTATATTTGCTGATCAATATAGTTTTATGAAATATTGTAATATTTTATTATAAGTACTAGAACAAAATAAAAGAATAAATAAAAAATTATACTTCAATAAAAAATATACAATTAACGAGCGAAGTTGCACGCGAAAATGGCATTTATTTGAAATAAAATATACTATTCGATAATATTAATGGCTTATAGTTAAAATGAATAATGTGTGTTAGGAATTTTTAGGATTTGAAATATATATTTACATTTGTAATATTTTCTAATTAAAATCTAATATGACACGGTAGAAAAAATATTTATTAATTACAAAAAAAAGATAATAACAAGATAATTAAAAATATAGTAAATGAAAAAGAATAATATACAATAAACATTATTTACAATATGTATATATATATATATATATATATATATATACCATTGTATACTTGTATAACAAATATGACTAATATTTTCTTGACAGTCATATACATTGTATATCATTATATACAATGCAATTGCAAGTAATGTGATTTATAATTAATTACTACTATGACCAAGTATATATAAACGTGTATATATATATTTTGTCGAGATTATTTACAATACTTAAATCTAATTTTGGTAAAAAGGAATAAAATATATTTGGTATACCCGTGTTATTCCAATTTCGATGATTTAACTAATATTTGCTCTCGTATTCTTTGCTTTTTCAATAAATGATTTTTAATATTTTGAAAGGGCGTGTCAAAGAGCAAAGTTAGAATTATGGATACAACTAGGATATAGACAATTTCCGTCAAGTTAAACTATAACAAAAGAGTATGAATTATATTCGGATAAAATTAAATTATCAATTTTGTTTTTGATATCATTAAAGCATGAACATTTTAAAACATTTATGCGTTAAATACGTACCACTAGTTTTATGAAATCAAAATACTCAATGCTACGAGTTCGTCCGACGTTATAAAAATAAACTGGAAATTGTGTCAAATAAATAGCATAACTGAGCCTGGTGGTAATAACGAATCCTTTCCAAGCTAAAGTTCTGCTTAACCATCCTGAATAAAATAATAATAAATACAATAATATATAAAAAAAAAAGAAATCATTTTTTAAATATTTTCTTGACAAAGATAAATAATATTTTCGTATTACTTGCCATCAGTATTTCCTGTTTGATGCATAAATATTACCCAAGCGAAAAATATGCACCATCCGATAGGAGCAAATGCATTATACATAGCTGCGTGAATTGGATTATAAATGTAATCTATATTTCCCATTTTTGCTGGAGCAAAAACCGAAGCAAAAAACATTGTTGTACACAAAATCCAACCGGTGTAAGAGATAGTCTAAATTGATTCAAATAATTAACAACATTAAATCAATGATAATGCAGTTATTTCAGATATGACATTGCAATAAATCTTACTTTATTCATTTTAAATTGTTTAGGTAATAATCGGAGTAAATATCCAACAGATATTCCCATAATGTATACTGTCAATCTATGACTTGGTAAAATGTACGACATATTTGCCGTATCAAATAGTTGTTTTATTCTGCAAAAATATATATAACAATAATGTATTCAATTTATCGTATTAATTAATATCATAATGCAAGAAAGTATACTCACGATATCCCGAAATAGACATAATTGCTAAGATGGTTAGAATATGTTACGTAATATCTTAAAATTGTTGAGAATGTAGCTATAGCAAGTAGAACCATACTACCAATTTTTGGTTTCTTGTATAATAACAATACCAAGAAAGGAGATAGTGCAAACAATTGTGTGTCTATTCCTACGTGATGCGTGTGCGTTAAACACTACAAAAAAATAATAATATTGAACAAATTAACAATTTATTCTCATGTTTAATATTAATTATTTTTCGTTTGAAAAAGAGAAACTTCATAGATAATTTTTCAATCGAAATAAATTGTTTCTTAGATGCTAACCATATTTTCAAATCCAAAATAATTATGAATGAATAAAAAGTTTCTCCACCAATTTTTTTTGCAAATATTGGCGTGATGTGTTACCACCAAATTCCATTGAGGTCCAGAACCCAAATATGGCATGATGTAAGTGCAAAATAATATCAATGCACCTAAAGTTGGTACCAGTCTAAAAAAAAGTTCAATCAGTTATCATTAATGATTAAAAGTAAATGTTTCAAAACAAAAACAAAACAATTACCTTAAAAGTCGACCTAAATATTCGTTTTTAATATCCAAATAGCCAGTTTTTTTAATTCTTCCAATGAAGGAATAACTTGTAAGAAGACCAGAAAGCATAATAAATGGATCGGTGTAAAGACTTGCTGCTCTTCCTATAACTGTCCATGGTTCACCTAAATACTGAGTCACATAATTAACACAATTAATCATAAATTTATATATGCATACACCTATTCGTATATTTCATATATGTTCATATATTAATATAGATTTTGTTGAAAAGTTTACCTCACTCATTTCAGTTCTGTTGGGATATGGATTAAAAAACAATGCCATACTTTTGTGTGAAAATAATAACATATAAGCATTGAAAGCTCGTACACCATGTAAACTTGCTATATCCCCATCAGTTCTTTCCAACGAGATGAGTTTATTAAAATTACGTTTAATTGAAAATGATAATAGAATTTCGTTTGTAGATATTTTATAATGATCGTAATAAGCAGCAACGATAGTTAATGTTAATACAGTAACGAACAAAATACTGTAACAAATGAAAACATTGATAAATATTATTATATTTAAAATGAATATATATAATCTGATTGAATGAAATAATACAGTAAAAAAAAATCATTAATTATCGATTTACCCAACGAAAATGGTTTCCCTCGGAAGTGGTCTATTATTTTTCACCTGACACATTTCACGCTCAACGCGAACTGAAATTTGTAATCCACTTTGAGACGTGTATTTGGATAAAGTGTCATGAAGAGATATTTCAACGTCACGAGATGAACAAGATGCTGGAGTACAAACAGCCCAATTCACCGTACTGAAACGTGGTACTCTATGTCCTGGCTGTGTAAAAACAAAATATACAAATTTAATTATATTTATTAATTAAAAAATAATGATTCGTATTTTTTTTTTATAACTATAAGGATATTGGATTAATTTTTTTTTTTTTTAATATAATCATGCATTAATATCAGTACGTACGTACGTCTGTTACGTTGCTTTTAATAAGATAATGCGAATGAAGAAGACGATGTAAGTGTTTCAAATCGGTTCGTGATTCATCAACGTTTAATTGCAAATAAGCCAAACAATATTGTCCCCGAATACCATTAGTTCCAACAGTATTTACACACTCATCGAAATCACCCAATTGATTTACGTTACCATTTAAAAGACCAGAAGGTATCTTGGCCGTTGCATCGTACACTGAAATGATTAATTATTCGTTTTTTTTCGGTTTTTTTTTCTTTTCAATCAATTAAATTATATGATAAAGATATTTTTAGCATTGATTAATCAATTGTCGAGTATTATTAATTGTTTGGAAATATTCGTGAGGATTAATATTAGGATGAATCAAAAGTTCATGTGTTTACTGTGTTAAAATTTTACTTTGAAATTGCATTATGGATTGTTTTTTTGTTTTTGTTTTTGTACAATTTGATTCATCCTAATATTTAATATATATTTATACGATACATTTTTATTTTCAATAATTTGTAAATAGTACGGAAACTTTTTCTTTTGTTTTCAATGGAAAAAAGTTGAATATTTGCAATATAAAGTAAAACTTTTGTAATCGTTGCAAAAAAAGAATAACGAAAGGTTTGCGAACGAATTGGTGACAAGAAGTGAAATCTGTGAAGTCAAATTAACCAAGGCAACGCTGTTTTCGTATTGCCAAGACAAGCACAGTAGTGCATACAAAAGAGGGAATACACATCTTGATGTTAGACTTAACAAAAGACTTTTATATAATCGAATGATTGTTCTAGATTGTGAAACTAATTTGAAATTCAACATTATTTGAGATATATTAGAATGTATCCTAAAAATTACATTGTTTTTTTTTTTTTTTCAAACGAATCGTTAATAACAAAAATATTGTACTATGTTCCAATTAAAATGTCACTTATCACCATTAACATAAATAATTTTATTTCAAATTAATCAAAACGAAATGTGTATTAAAAACTTACTCGTCAAAGCCCATAATGTAAATTTGGTGAGTTCTCGTTGAAAAATTTCAGCATCCCTTTTACATTGAACACTGACGCTACCTGCACCAGGATCGTACGCAGGTACCAATTTAAACAATCTATTTGCTTCCAAATCTATTTTTTCTTTAAAAGTATCTGGAAAAAAAACGATAAATACATTTATATACAATATTTGTTTTTATTTGATTTAATAAATTCTTTTTTTTAATTGCGAATGATGAAACACGTTACACTGGTTGAAACCTGTTGATCAAATTGTAAAAATGATATTAAAATTGAAATGATTAATCTATCAAATTTAACAATAAAATAATAATTTTGGTTTATTTTTTTATTTTTATTATTCTTTTAAAAATATAATTCAAACGATGTTTCTCATTTTTTTTTTAAAGTTATACAATCATCTTTTGAGTGCATATTATAGGTTTTATAGTTATTATTACAAATATTTTACTAACGAAATATAATAAATAAAATAGTGATTTTGTTTTTATCATTAAAAGAAACACATTTGTAAATCATAAATTAACTTTCAGGCAACAAGGATTTTCGTTATCTTCCATTCTTTCTTCAGATTAATTCTGAATATAATAATACAAGGTCATGTTACATTTATCGTATTATTATTTTATATATAAACATTATTATTATTATTATTATTATTATTATTATTATTATTATTATTATTATTATTATTATATTATCAAATCATGCATATTAACGTAATACAGTTGCATGATTTATTAAACTTGATCCCACCTTTCTAACATCAATGTAATACCATTTTATGTTTCCTTTCTTTTCTTTTTTGTTTTTCTTACGAAGGACTCGTATCAATGATTGATCTTATCAATTGTCCCAGTTTTGATTATTGTTACAAATGTATCCTTGATATAATATTACTTTCCAATTATTTAATGATTAGTATAAAACGTAACCATTTTATATAGAGCAATATAAAAGAAAGAAAAAAAGAGATTTTTTTTTTAAAAAGATTTTTATCATAGAATGAAGATTTAATAGCGTTTTTAATAATTGCAATTATTGACTGCATCATCAAGTAGACTTTCTTGATAATTATTGATTCAAAAAGATTAGTTTAAAGATTTTTCTTGTTGCAAGGTATACAGGATAAAATGTTGTTTTAATTTATTAATATTTAAGTTTTAATTTATTATATTAAATTTTATTATATTAAAAAACAACATTTATTATTATATTAAATGTTGTTTTTTTTTTATTAATATTTTTTTATTAATATTTTTTTATTAATAAATTAATATAATTGAATATTATATATATAAAAATAATATTTGTATAATATATATTGTATATAATATAATTGTATTAATATATAAATCATTAAAAAAATATTAATTATTAATTAATATAATTTATTTATTATTTAATTTATTAATATTTAAGTAATTTTTTTGTTTAAAGATTAAATCCACACCCGCACGTTAAGATATTGTAAAAAAGAAATAAAAATTCGCACATTTTTTTAATCATTTATATAAGAAGAAAAGCAATATCAAAGTTAACAAAAAACAACGATTAACACGTTTCTCGTTGTTTATTTAAAAAAATATATATATATATATATATATATATATATATATATATATATATATATATATGACGGGTTTTAAGTCAAGGATTTTTATCTATGTTTATCTATTTTTCCATGACTTGAATTGCTAAGATTCTATATGCATAGTACTAATAGAAAATGCTAATAAATTGAAAACGAACGTTTTGCCATTTTAGTATTTCACCATTCTCGACGGATAACTCGACGTACAGTTAGTTAGTTCAGTGTTAGAAATATTTCTACGGTGTTTTGTTCTTAGCAATCGTGACAAAATACAATGAGCTAAGTTATTATAAATAAAAAGAAAAAAAAAACAAAATTAGATCGCAGGATATAACGCAACGAAGATCATAGTGGTGTTCGCGATTGTGCTCGTTAATACGATTGGTTAATTATAATTAACAAACTATTCTATTATTTAATTTTTCCATACAATGGACAATGTCGTGATAGTTTCTAAATTAGTCGTTACCATTTAAATAATCCTAATGTTTATATTCATATACATATTATTCTATATAAATAAGAATTGTTTAATTCTATTTGTTTTTTTTAAACTTTCCTTCATTGTTTTTACTATACTAGTAGTAAAAATGTATTAACATTAAATAATGACAATTGTTAATTAATCAAAGTTTTAAAAATCAACGAATAAGAAAATTCATTGCAAATGATCTTTAACAATTGTTTGATTTTATTACAAGGTATTCTTTTTTGTTTTGTTCTTATTTTTCTTTATCAATTAATTTAACAGCATCCTTTTCAGTCACTTTTATCATTAATATTAAAACAATTATCCATCATGTTATTTTTTTTTTTTTAAATACTTCATTATCTCATATAATCGGTAACCTTTCATTATGCAAATGAATCTTTTCCTTCTAAGGTCAATTATCTTAGTTCCCATAATCTTTTCAATGTCTTATTCAAGGTAAAATATTATCATCGTCCATTTGTCGTGAAAGGAATTTGATGCCTACCAAGATTGAATAACCTAAGAGTAAGAAAGGATCTTAGGTATTTATAAAATACTCATCACACATTAGATAAAACTAAACGTATTTTTTTTATTTTTATTTTTTTTTTAGTGACACTTCATAAATTCCAAGCTAATGTTGAATTCTTTTCTTTGCAGTTTCTTTTTAATAGAATTTTTACACGTATCGTTTAATGGACATTTATTTATTTATTTACGATACTCTTGATGATAAATTGTGGTAAACCAATAAAGACCTTATACAATATTTTAAATGAACGTTAAATCATAAAGAGTTGAGGTTGAAATGTTTCGAAATACGAAATAAGAACAAAAAAGAACTTTTATTTTTTTTTTGAATCTTGTTTTGTTTTAAATAAAATTTATCTGTAAATATATTAGACTTATAAATTCATCCACTTATTCCGTGTTAACTTTTAACAAATAACATAAAAAAATATTATCGATATATGAGCCGTTCAGTGCACACATTAACTCTATAAAATAAAAAGTTGAGAAATGCGATAATGAAATAATGTATATTGTTGTATTACTTATTATTCAATAGCCAAAAAATTTTTGCCGTTTAATGGTATTAATCTTTATTATTCAGAAAAGTTATTATAAATATAAAAAGTTATAACTATACCAAGTGCTTTGTCACATAAATTGAAGATTTTTCAAAAAGTGGAGTTAATCGATGTGTATACTGTGTGAACGGTTCATATACAAGTTAAAAATACCTAATCGTATAACTAAATATTTGCTTTTTTTATTTTTAGTTACTTTTCTTAAATTATATACATAAATAAAATAACATTTATTTAACTCACCGTAATAACGATTGGTAGAAATAATATCGGTGTCTTTTAATTTCCAAAC
Source organism: Polistes dominula (assembly GCF_001465965.1). The sequence continues at coordinate 901,335 of NW_015149031.1, read as the reverse complement.
AATTTTGTCTTTTTCCACTGTGTTGTTTTCAAAATTACCGATTAAATCGATAATTGTAAAATTATTGAAAGAATCTGTCTTGTTTGTTGAAAATATACGAAGTATTTCGTCCTCTTTTAGAACAGTATAAGCACTCGTAGAAATAACATCAACATGTGTAACAGCATTTGATAAACAAATTATGAATGAAATAAAAAATATGAAATGTTGCAAAGGACGACTATTTATCGTCCTGTTATTCATTTTCGAATAATTTTCAGTGATAAAAGAAAAATAATTTCTTTTACTTGCAAATATACAAATATTATTTTATACAAATCCTTGTATATCCTTGTTGTTCGATAATAATTGAATTATTTGATTTTTCGTTAATACGTATTTCCGATACGCGATAAAATTGACGACAAAAAATTCTCCTCATCGAGAATAAATCATAGTTAATTAATATTGATCGTAAAATAAACAATAAATTAAAAATATTTTGCAATATATCCGAGATATATGAAAGGGAAGAAGAAGAAAAAGAAAAAAAGACAAATAAAAAAGAAATAAACCGATGCGAATGAGAAGTAAAACTGAACAACGATCCGTTCGAAGACGTATACGAAGAATGATCGTTGTATCCATTATGAAACTCTCTGTTCTCAACATCGATTATTATGAAATCATGAGAAAAGAGGGGTAGATGCTTCTTTTTCAATCTCCCACTCTTTTTGAACAAACCTGATTAACAACACCAAGGAACCAATATTGAAATCTTTTTTTCAAACTGGAATTTAAGAATACACGCTCTGCTGATAATTTTTTACGACCCACATTAATTTATGCGAAATTTGTCGTACGTTTATTTCAAATGTATCTATTTAAAATAAAAAAAAATAGATAAATCAAAGAATAAACCAAAGGAATTTTTTCAAACTACTACTACTACTATTACTTTTTCTTTGAATTTGATTTAAATTTAAAAATTATGTTATTTAAATACTCTTTTTTATCTTGATTATATATATATATATAATACGTATATATTACGTATATACGTATATACGTAATATATATACGTATATATATACGTTAGTTGCTAGCTAAGAAAATCCTTGGTTTCTTGGTAATCGTTTCGAAAAGGTGATGTTTTTTGAATTTAATTCTGACATGCTGAAAAAAGAAATAAAGTGGGTCACGATAGTATTAAGAAATAATTCTCAATAATTACGTAATAAACCTGTATAAAATGTTTGTCCAACATCTCAAATTTAGATACATATAATATATATACATATATTATAAAAATATATACATGTATATTACAATAATATATCATGCATATATATTAAAAAAAAAAAAAAATTGAGAATGTAAAACAAAAGATGAACGAAATGGACAAAATGAAATTGGTTACAGAGTAAATTCTCATGGTGGTTATAAAAATATTTCTGTCCGGTTTCGATCGTGCTGATTAATATTAATAGCATCTGCGAAATTTAAACAATTTTTTATCATATAAGCTGTTCCATACATATTAATTTTGAACGGACGATTAACAAAATATAGAGAGAAGGGAATATAGTCATGTACATGTACATACGAAAACACAATGGTACATGTGTTTTCGCAAATGTTATTTTAATGATTACGCGAGATATAATTTTATACAAATTTTTATATTGCAATTATATTTGTTATTAATAAATGTACAATAAGTTACAAAAGAGTATTCGTATCAGATCTTATTATGTATTTTAAATAATTAATTTATTTGTAATATATAAAATTTTAAAATTCTTATATACAACAATCTATTTTAGGTTTATTATACTTTTAAATTGATATCAGTTTGATTTTAAAAGAATATTTTATTATTATAGAAATATCATTTTATTTGAATGATCAAAAATTAATCTCACAAAGAGTATTTACATCTACGTAAGATATAAAGAAAATGAATGAAATATTTTTGTAAGAATAATACTTGTGTGATTGGCATACCCCTTTGCATTTTATAATGCTTTTTAAACGATTATTTTTACATATCTTGTAAGATTAATTTTCTCATCAATTATATATAAACGAATATTCCTGTGTCTCGCTATATGTAAAAAAAAAAGTATAAGAATGCTTATATAATAATTCGTTTAATTATTGTAATTAATATGAATGGTCCAAAGACGTTTTTAAGATGAGTTTTTAAAATGAAAGTGGGAGAGGACTTTCAAGTTGACCGCTTTCTTCGTGAATTGCGATAAACCCATCGGTTGAGTTTTCTCCCCGCACCACATTCTTCCTCAATACTTCAAACGTATTGCAAAACGTTTTGCTTGCGCAATATTTTCAAGTCTTTCCAATACTTCATTTATGGTGTGCCCTTTTATTCGTTCATTAAAAATAAAAAATAAAAAAAACCTAGTTACATTTTATCCAAACACTTTTTTATTCATTTTTACATACATTTTTGTTTTTAATATCCTTTTTTTTTGGTTTCATAAAATTAAATATAAAGTACTGTAATAATAATGATAAATTATTATATATATATATATATATAATACTATTATAATAAAAAGAAATAATTATGGGTAGTTATAGTCTTCGTTTATTCATCATAAAACAAATAAAAGTTGTTGAAATGTAATGTAAACATTTTTCGTCATCGTGATGCATTTAAATAAATATTTATTTATTAATTTAATGTAATTAAATATAGGTGTTTACTTTTCAAAACTTTTGAAAGATGTTGATGTTCGTAACAATTTAGATCTGACATGAGACGTTTGGACATTTTTTATTTTTGACATCATTTTATTGTTTTTTATTATATAAATTCAAACGTACAGTGACAAACAAAAACAGTGGCCTTAATTTAAATGTTTGTACACAAATTATGATTCATTAGTTAAACTTTTTTTTTTGCGAAATATATCCCCGAAGTTTAATAATATTGTAATTCGTGTGTGCAAATTAAATTGACATACAATAATAATAAAAAAAAAAGAATATGAAGATCTAATTATTAGTACTATTGTTAAAATTATTTTTATTTATTTATTAGACATAAAGAATACATAAATAATTGTATAATATATTATTGTATATTTGTGTAGACCATATGATCCTTAAAAAAAACAAAATGGCGTCGGACAATATTTGTAGAAAAGTGTCAATTATTAAATGGCGTCAAATTAATGAAAACAAATTAAATCATATATTATTAAATTGTATCAAAGAACAAAGTGAAAATAATACATTGGCGAATCGCAAGTTGTACAGGAACGCATGCAAAATAATATTGAGCGACCTTCACGTGTTCAGTTTGATTAAAGGTAGAAAGGCTTTACATAACAAATAAATAAATGGGCCACGCACACGTTGAGAAGAAATTTCATGCCGTAACTATTCAATTATTAAATATGCGTAGGTGGATTAATAAATGTTGCTAAGTATATATGTAAATTATATTTTATCTACATAAGGAGGAGAAAACTTTCAAAGTACTTTCTGAAATTGATAATGTGCATATCTATACCTGCTTGTAAATTATATTACTTTTTTTTTCTTTTTTTTTTTAAACGTCGACATAATAAGTAACATTAATTAGTTAAATAATTTTGACGGATAAATGTAGTAGCTCGAAGTAATAAAATCAATGTTGTCTCAACAATATATATTTTGTTACTAGTCTTCTTATTTCCGTGGACACACTACTTTGATTTTTAAATATTTGTTTTTAAATGGATGCCTCCTCTATCATCATCTCCTAAGAACATATCATAAATTATTAAATTACACAACAAACGATCGTTGCACGATGCGGCGGAATGCTTAAATAAAAGGATCATCGCTCAAGAGGATCTATTTGTTATTCAATTAACTATACGTTCCAAATTCGTTGTGTACAAAGTCTTACCGACAACGAACGTCATTTTAACAAGAAGCGCATAACCTATGCTATGCATAGGTTAGTGATATAATAGTGACAATTCGGGAATGATCGGAAAGATTCGGAAAGGCCGAGAAGAGCGTTTGACCAATCGAATTCAAAGCGATGTAAATTTTGACGCTCGCGATTGGTACGTTTCCATTGGTCGATTAATATTAGCCCTCTGAATAGTAATCGGTGATTGGTCAAATGAGTTCAGTAAATATTCTTACACATTTCGAACGTGGTTAAATATTATTATTGTGCGTTGGCTTTAAGGACTGGCAAAAAAAAATAATTGTGAATTACTTTTAAAACCTGTTTTTTATTTGTATATTTATCTTTCTTTTTACCCTTTAATTTACCAGATCATTTTTCGATAGACAATGTACAAATACACGAAATTTACAAGTGTGTACTCCTTTCATAAGTGTAATCATCGTAGTTAATATAATAACTCGTATAGATTTTGGTAGCTTCTGGTATCGATTCGACCTCGAATAAAAACGGAACAATACACCAAGTGGAAACATTCGATCCTACTTCAGTATTAGTGATTCGTACGAGCTCAAGCACTTTGGACGCGCTGCGTTCTCTAATATTTTCTATCCTCTTCTTTTTCCTTTACACAACACACACAAACGCACACACAACACAGTGGTTTGTGGCGGCGCGTGCAACGAGAGGGAACGCTAATCTTACGCACGATTGTAGAATGAGTGAGTGAGAGAGAGAGAAAGAGGGAAAGAAGGAGAGAAAGAGAGCAAGAGAGCAAGAGATACAGACATTGAACTGATCCAATGGTGAGTGCGTATGTAGTACGTGCAAGTGTACAACATTTACAATACATTAATTTCAATTTTATCGTACTATATATAGTAAATGCGGCTTATACTATTTACTTATATTTTATCCTTGTTTTTTGTTAGTCAATTAGACGTGCTTTATATACGTATATGTATGTGTGTTGCAATAGTAGTAGTACGTAGTAGGTAAAGAAAGGCGCACGCGCGCGCGCGTGCGCGCACGTACACAAATGTTTTCTATCTCTTTCATCATCAATGCTCCTCTTGCTTGCATCGCGTGCGTGAATCGACGACGTATAGTACTTACTTTCCATATGTACGAGATAAAACGCGTCACTAACGCGTCATCACGTCTATTCTATCACTAATATCGCGTATATCATTATTTCTACATTAGACTATCAAAACTCGTCGATTCTTAATTTCTTCTTCTTTTTCTTCTTCTTCTTCTACTTTCTTTCTTTCTTTTACTCTCTCGTATTCTCTCGCACGCTCGCTCTCTTTATATATATATATATATATATATATATATTTACTTTTAATGAATTTTATCTTACGAATAAATTAAACACCATAAGAAATTTTTGTGCTCTACAGTCACACCTGGCACATGTGATATATATAATAAATATATATATTCTCATGATCGATCGTTTTGTTTATTTTTTTCTTTAATTTTGTATTTTTTAATATTTTTCCGGAAGAAGACATATTTGTTTGAGTTTTTTATTTTTTTTTATCGTAAATATTTATCTTTTTATATTTTTTGTTTTGTACAATTCTTTTTATCGATCGTTAATCGTCGATTTATTTTGATAATTGAATTTAGTAAGACTTTGTGTTTTGTTTTTTATTGCAGATATAAAATTTATTGTTCGTTTATTTTTTTTTTAATTGTTCCCTCTTCAAATACGTTATCCTAACCTATCTTTTTGATCCTTCTTTTTTTCATTCTTGTGTCTTTGCTTTCTTTTTTTTCTCCCTTTGTTTGAGATTCTTCGAATACTTTGTATTGTTGCAAATCTAGTATTATTATTTTTATTACAAATTATTTATTTTATTTCATTTTTTTAAATTACATTAAAATCCATATCATTATTATTATTATTATTATTATTATTATTATTATTATTATTATTATTATCTTATTTATTCTTTGTTTTCGGGTCCATTTATTTCAGTTGTATTGAAACGTTAGCGAGATTAAAGGAAAGAAGGATTTAGTAAGAAAAGTAGTAACAGAGGAGGAAATAGAAACGAAGATCGTCCTTGAGAAAAACTACGTGAATCAAATTATTATATGTGTCATTTTTTGAAAAAGAAACAAATACATTAGCAAACGTTGTATCCTACTACTACCTACCGTCAAAGTGTACACGTGCGTGAAGCGTAAGAATACATTCCACGAAAGTAATTCCCTTTTTTAATTTTTTTTTTCTTTTTTTTTTTTTAATAATTCCCTTTTTATTTTTCTCGTATTTTCGTACTTATTTTTTTTTTTGTAAATAAATTTACAACGTTAAAAAATTTTATATGTATATATTTAATTAATATTCGTTAATCAACAATGTTGTTGTACATTAACATTTATTTTTATTCTTATCGCGTCATTCAATATTATCTGTTACATAAGTGTTTATGCATGATTATTCTTATATTTTTTTAACATGCATTTACACATGTACGGTGTGTCTCAGTATGTTTTTTGCAAAATTTTATCCTCACTTTCTATGAGTAAAAATAAGATAAAAAATATTAATATCAGCTAAATTTTGATATATTTTTATCATTATTTGTTAACTTCCAAAAATATACGAATATTTTAACACTGAACTTGTACGTCACGCACCGAAAGGCAATTAAAAAAATAATCATTCTGCGTTATTGCATATTTCGATTTGTTATATTTATATTGAAAAGTATTTTTGAAAATAAATTATATAATATTTAATTGCAAGTAGAAGATCAACAATTGTTGTAAATAAAACGAGTTCAAAGATTTAAAAGGATTATTATAATCAAATTTAATCATAGAAATTTAAAATAATTTTGTTTGTTTTTTTTAAATCATAATTTTTTCATATATATATTCATACACTTACTTAGTAGGTACAAAAATAATATTAAGCAAAAACAAGACTTCCTGCTTTTTATATTTATATATTTAATTTAAAAAAAAATTTTTTTTTTTATTCATGCTCGCCAATGTAATTTTCATACACTACGTTGGTCAAAATATTTGTATCTTCCCAGTTATTATGTTGAAATATATCAATGTATATGCATGTATGATAATTTTGTATTATATCAGTGAATAGATTAAGTTTATGCATTTATATTACTAAATACACCCACACACACACTCTTGTATATATATATTTATAATATTTAAACCATACGTATATTTTTAAAACAATTGTATTAATCGTAAAATTCTTTACAATAGATGTCACATATGCATATACTAATGCATATGTTATATTTACCTTCCATTTGTTTTCCGTACGATGCTAACTGGGTTACGAGACTTCAACTGTTACTTTCATGAAAACAAAAAGCAGAAAAAAAGAAGTTACCTCATGTATTTTTAATTGGATATATCGTTACACGTGTTATATTATATTTCTTTCCCTTCTTTTTCATTTATTTATTTATTTATGTATATATGTATGTATGTATGTTTAAATTGCATTCGTAGAAACTATGAAACGAGAGATTAGTCGATACTGCTTGATTCAATCATGGTTTAGGATCATTTCTAAATCCTTTTACTTTATGGATTATTCTATAGTAATTATAATAATCATCAGATTATTACAATTGGGTCAAGTTATGTAGAGAAAATGATGAATTTTCGATTATCTCTATTTTGAATAAATTTCAAGTTGAAATGATTTTAATTATATAGAAAAATTAAAGAGAAAAATAATAAAATTTTTATTTTATTTTGGCTAATCATGAAGATTAAATTAATCTACAATAATATAATATAATAAAATAAATAAATAAATAAAAAAAGAAAGTATTAATAATTAAAGAATAATTATCAATTAAAACAAACATTCATGCATGTGATATAAATTAATATGTCATTTTTATCGTACATCACAATGTAATTTATATTATTTAATAAGTTTAAATGGTTAATAACAGAATATATGTTTGTTGCGTTAATAATTCTGCATATTTGCGTCATCAGAAAAGAACATATCTTGACAAGGGTGAAGATATCTATGTATTATTATTTTCTTTTCATTCATGTAACAGGAAAAATAATTTGTTTCTTCTTTTTTATTATTTTACGCTTGGTCCCTTCTACTATTTTATAACCTGTCGCCGGAACGAGAAGTATAAAAAGAAGAAAAAAAAATATACTTGACTGGTATATATATATATATATAAATATATCGATCTGTTTGACCAAAGCAAGTAGTAAAACGTAGATATTGGAAAAGTAGAAACTTTCGATTGCAATAGACTAGATGTGTATATGTTATATCAAACTTTTTATATTTACTATTTTAATTTTTTTATTTTTTTTTATTTTTTAATCATCCTCCAATTTCAAATGTTAAGACACTAACCAATGAAAAAAAAATTCGCGACATCTTATTTTCCTATAATTTTAATTTTTTTATTCGCAACTTTGGTAACATAAATAAATTTTTCTTTTTAACACTAGATATACCAGATCAGTCATTTTGATTGGTCGAGCCATTTTAATTCAAAATTTCTACTTCATGTAATATTTGAGTTCTGCAAATAATTAAGCGTTTTGTTATTTAAAAATATCTACAAATCCATTTATCTATTAATATTATTATTGTTAAACATTGTTGTTATTTTTTAAGGGTAAATAAAGATTGGAAGCCTTAAAAAGCATATGTTGTATGCACCATTCATTTTGACTAGTGTGGTAGAAATAGGTATGCTGAAAATGGTGGTATATCTAGTGTTAAAGATATTTTTAAATTATACAATGAAACAGTTTACATTTTGTTTTGATCTTCCTTTTATCATATAATCGTATTTTTCATTAAATCATACTTACGAACATTTATAATCACGAAAAATGCAAAATTCAATATTATATTATCTCTAAAATGTTTTTGAATTGTACGTTTGAGTTCTTTTTTGTACTTTTTCTTTTAATTTTTTGTGCTCGAATATAAATCAAATATTCGTTTATCCTTTTGATAGAATTCGACATAGGAACTTTTATTATTTCCATTTTATTTTTGTTATTTAAATTAAACGCAATATTCTATTGTTCGTTACACGAGATTACATTTTCTCGATTAAAATGGTTCATTTAATTTGAATGAAATTTGAACAGGTGAAGTTTCGACAAGATGGTGAGACTTCCTCAAAGACTGGGGGTGATTGTCTTGCCATATCCGGTTGCTCAAGATTTAAAGGATATCGAAGACAACGGTTCGTTCGTGTCAAAGGTATTTTTATTTATTATTTATTTATAATAAATATATATATTAGATCATTAAGAGAAAATAATTTCATTATTTGAAATTTTGTAAATTGGGTTTTATCCTAAATTACATTATTTTTCAAAAATTCATATTTTAATATTATTTATTTATAATAAATAAATATATTAGATCATTAAGAGAAAGTAATTTAATTATTTGAAATTTTGTAAATTGGGTTTTATTCTAAAGTACATTATTTTTCAAAAATTTATATTTTAATATTATTTATTTATAATAAATAAATATATTAGATCATTAAGAGAAAATAATTTAATTATTTGAAATTTTGTAAATTGGGTTTTATCCTAAATTACATTATTTTTCAAAAGTTTATTTTTTAATAATTGTAATTTCTTCATGTTTCCAAATGTGCAACGTAAAGAATATTAAAATAGATTTAAACATTTTAAAAAGGTAAAAAAAAAAAAAATACAAAAGAGATAATTGAATTAATTCTATTAACAACATAGAATCATGAGAGTATACTTGTCATGTGAGGTTAAAAGAAAAAAAAAGTAATTACCATTAGCCATTTAAATAGCAATTAAATAAAATTAAAGTAGGATAGTTCTTGTATTACTAATATAGTTGTTAGATACGACTAGTAAATTAACAAATGTTTATTTTGTTTTATTATTTCTGATACCTTATCTTTTATAATTTTATAAAAATATCATTGTAAATTTTCTCGATATTTGATTTGTTTTTTAAACAACGATTTTAGAAAAAAATATATTGTTTTTATAGAAGAAATATAATGCGTGTATCTAATAATAATAATAATAATAATAATAATAATAATAATAATAATAATAATAATAATAATATGTTCTTGTATTATATCGAGATAATATTTTATTATAATCATCCATTATTTTTTCGATTACGGAATTTCTGTTCTTTCTAAATTGGTTTCTTTCAATAAATCTAAAAATTCAGATGAAAATATTCTGTTAAAAAATAAATGTTATAAAAAACGATCGAATATCATGCAAACAAATTAAAAATTTAATTTGGTAGTAGTCATGTCAATATATAGTCATATATTTGACGTAATACACATGTTTCATTGATAAATAATCGATTGATAATCGAAAATATTAAACGCGATTGTATCTCTACAAACGTGAGTATAAAAAATTATAATACAAACCTAAGCACATGCATGTATATGAATGAATGAAAATTTGATTTAAAAAAAAAAAAGAAAGATTTATTTATACGGTTTAATAATAATCATCGTAATTTTACGATATGTGTTATAGAAATATTACGTGTTATAATTTAAAACGTTATCTTTTCCGAAACATTCTCATATGTTGTAAATATATATATGTATAAATGTATATATATACGTTTCATCGATTCTTCGATCGAAAGTACAGTCAGAAACAATAGTAAAGAATACTTTAAAGGGTTTACTAATATGTCCAAATTTAAAATATACCCTTTTCTTCAATTTTTGTTTGTTTTAATTCATCATTGTATTATACAAACGATAAAATATGTTCATAACTATTGACAATTTAAATATCGCGATTATTATATTTACAACGGAATATAAAAAATTTGATGAATTCATGAAAATTGTAAAAACATGTAAACACTTCATAATATTACCATCATGGTATTTACGATTTATGTTAATATTCTTTGTTTTTAAAACGATCATGTTTGTATTGGATAATTCAATATTTTTTAATATAAGAAAATATTGCAACTGTTGAACTACGACGAAGTTTTAGATTTATTATAGAAGATAATTTATTTCCATGTCTTCTTCTTCTTCTTCTTTAGTTAGAACTTTGTCTTGTTATTTTATTTGTTTTTTATTTTTATTTCAATTATTTTTTATTTTTATTTCAATATAATATTGTTTATCCAACTAACGTGCAATTTTAATTCACCTAATCACAACTATCATTTAACAGGATCGATAGAATCGAATCAAATATAAGAACACGCAAAACCCAATTTACAATTGAATATATGAATTTTTAGATTATTATAATAGAGCAAAATAAAAACTAATTTTACTGTTAGTGTGAACCAAAAGTTCATGCATTTTAAATGAATATTTTCCAAGTAAACTTTAATCAAAAAAAGAAAAACAAAACTGAAAAAACAATCCATTGATGCAGTTTATAAAATAAATTTACAGCACAATAATATTACGTACGAACTTTTAACTCACCCTAATATTATATGAAAATAAAAATCATAAACGTATGGGATTCAAAAATTATTTACAGTTTTGAAGATGATATCACCGAGACGATTGGACTCGGAGGGACCAGCAGCAGGAGGAGGAGGAGGAGGAGGAGGAGGAGGGGGTGGTGGCAAGGATGATGACAACGGTACAAAAGCATTCCTGTCAACAGGAAGAACCGGAAGAAGAAATGCATTACCGGATATTCATGGAAAACATGCTACAACGAGTATCTCCGATTTGCCAGATCGTTTTGGAGAATTATCTACCGAAGCTGGTACAAATGTTGTTGGTTTTCTTTTTTTTCTTTCTTTCTTTTAACCCTTATTATTTTGTTTTCTCACCCCTTCCCTTCTCCTACTCCATTCTTCTCATCATTTTAAATTTAATTCGAATTATATGCAATTATACGGATTGAATTTAATTTGTAGTAAAACATTCAAATGGGATATTTTTTGATTATTTTTTAAAAATAAATTTTCAGATCATGGCATGAACGTGGCAGCACGTGAAACGAATAATCAACCGGGTGTCTCGAAACAACACGTTGGTTGACGGCAATGACGTTGTGTGTTTTCTTCTCATCTTCCTCTTCATCTTTTTCCGTCAAATTTCATTCTGCTCTGGGTGCTAAGTGCGGAAAATTTGTCAATTTACAAATACTGTATTTCTAAACACGCGAACGATGGATAATCGTAGTCACGTTCTAAAAAAAAACAACAACAAAAAATACAACGCATTTGAATATGCATATTGTTAAAACAAATATTAATAAGAACAACTAAGTGATTGGGTAGGTGGTTTTTTTATTTTTCAAGTTGGGAAGCTTGAAATATATTCTTTGATCTTTCTCTCTCTCTCTCTCTCTCTTTCTCTCTCTTATTGCCTAATCTTTTCGCTTAGCAATGATCTAATTATTGCTAACGTAATTTAAGTATTAAAATAATAATAATTATTCTTCGAACTGAAATTGTTTCGTAAAATAAATGATTAAGTTTAGAAATTGAATACTGAACGTATAACGAGTTAGGATAATAATAATAATAATAACAATAATAATAATAATAATAATAATAATAATAATAATAATAGTAATAAACATAATAATAAAAATAATAATGATAATAATAATAATAACAATCGATTATATTTAATTATTATTATTTATACAATTGCGAATATATTTTATTTTACAATTAGTTGCTACGCGTTGTGAGATGAGTCCTCACGTAAATAACTTCAGAAATGTATTGTTCATTTCGTGGTCCCTTGATTAATATCATTTGGGGGCCTTAATACCCAATGAGAACTAAAGTTAATTCAAGTTTTGATTAGCTGTGGCAACTTATTCGTCATTTTATCGAAAAACTATTCTTTTTCTCTTATTTGTTATTTATTTTATTCAATGAAAACTTTTATATGATAAAAAAACAAAAGAGAAATTTTGTTATAATTATTTCTTCAATTTTTCTCATTTACACATTATTTTCATATATATTTTTAAGTTATCACCGTGAACTAGTATAATTTACAAAAAAAATTCTACGTAAATACGCCCCTGAATAATTCGAATATATTTATTTTGTTTTTTTTTTAAATTTATTTTATTTAAAACTTTAAATAAAACTCGCGCGATTAGAGATAAATCGGTCAAGCTCGATAATAATGTTGTTGTTGTTTTCATTTAAAAAAAAAAAAATGGAATGGTCAGTAATATAATTTATTCATAAAGAGAAACGCGCGATTCTAATCGCTCACGCTTAACCAATTATTTCTATTTTTTCAACGAGCAATTATTATACAGTATTTTGAATAATATATTAATCGGAGGATATAATAAATAATATGGTTTTTAATTATTTTTTTGTAGACTAAATTTCAACGTTTCTACGAATGAAACTGATCTAAATATAAATCCAAATTTAAATCTAAACATTAAGATTTCGTGTAAATAAAATATCATCCATTGGAAAGATGTATACTGTTATTATACAAACGACGCTCATTATTTGCAAATTAATTTACGGAACATTATTAACAATTATTATTATTATATCTTACGAATATCATTGTATATTTTAATATTGCGTAATTATAAATACGATTGATCGCAAAAATGTTGGAATTATTTTTTTACATTTAAATTTTTCATTTCTCTATTTAGAATAAACAACGATTTAAAATAAATAATACAAACAAAGAATATATATATATTATTTATTATTGAAACTTATCAGAAAAAGAAACTAAATATTTCTGCGATCTATATCGTTCGATTGACATTTAATTGAGTGACACACGTTACACGCTTATATTTATTATGATCATTTATACGAAGTAAAAAAAAAAAAAAGAAAATTATTTTTCGAATCGTTAAATAATTATTGTTAAATTATTATTGTAATTATAAAATAAGTTTTACTATAGTTTTACTACGTACAATTACTTTTTGTACTCGAACATGTTGAATCATATTTTATTTCGTATTTTTCAAATACTTTAAAAACAAAAAAACAATCAGAGAAAAATTTACAATAATTCAATAATATTTTCCCCACTCTTTGTTTTGTTCTCGTACGAGAGAATAAAAAAAAAGAATTTAATTCGCATCCTATAACGATTGTCACGATATTGAAATAAACTATGATAATATCGTTAAACGATAAGAGAATATTGTAATAAAACATAAAATCCGATTAGTAAATACAAAAAGTAATAATAATAATAATAATCTACGTTCAAATAAAATTAACTAGACTTGTGCAGGTACTTGAAACAAAGAATAAAAAAGAGCAAACATAGAAAAAGGAAAAAAAAATGAAACACGAGATTGAACACGATACGTAATAATTTATAAAATAAATAAGTACAGCGATTACGCATTTGTATGTGAATTGAATAAAACAAAAAAAAACGGATTATTCGCGATAAGAAAAAAGAAAAAAAAAGTAAAGAAATGTGTATTCTTTTACCAGCAACGAAGTACGCGTAGTCTGATTCTTTCTTTTTCTTTGCCGGTAAAATGTATAATGAGTATTGATATTATTCTCGACATTGAAATTTAAACAAACGTGTTTATATTGGTGTGTACGTAAATCAACCCTTACACATGAAGAACTATAAGAGTATTTTACATTTACGTGTATGTGTGTGTATAAAAACGTATTAAAAAAAGTACATACACTCAGGTGTAACATCAACAAAATTGAAATTATACAAATAATGCAAGACGTATGAATTGGCATACGCGTATATGCGTGTGTGTGTAATAAATTCAGAAGTACGTATTTAAATGTCAATTTTTAAAATGTCATTATCAATTTTTTTTTTCTTAAATAATAAGAGAGCACAAAATTTGGTGTAACATAGATATGTAAATATTACGACAAATTTACCTTACGAGGTAATTAACACTTAACGGACGGGCCCCGTAGATTTACGTTTTTCCGTGAATTTTTAGTATGTTGCATTAGGGTTTTCTTTTATGCACATTGTTATTTTTCCATGATACCATCAGTTAGTTACAGGTATAAATAATAAAATATTATAAAAAATATAATTGATTTAATAAAACTACAACGCTTTAAATCCATATATTCATGTTTATTTAATTTTCATAAAAAATGCCCGGAAACTAGGAAAGACAGAGCAGATTCGACCCGTCCGTTAAGTGTTAAGATTATTGTGAAAATATTCAAAAAAAAAAAGAAGACAGGATATGACGAACGAATTACTATTAATAATAGTCCACATCGGATCGATGGTAATAATAGTAGAAACGATTAGATGGTGAATCATAACGATCTTACGAAAAGAAACAAACCCCCTATTTTCCGCGAAAGTGTAATACTTTAATTTATGTATGAAATTTAAAATCTGATTTAACGATGAAAGGGGTAGAACAAAAAAAAACAACAAATGTTTGATTGATAGCACATTTATATTATATGTATGTAAGTAAATCGGATAAATAATTTTTAAATAATAAATTAATGTATCAAGAGATACGATATAAAAGATCTGAATTCGTTCGTATGATATAATTAAAAAAAAAAAAAAACAGAAGAAAAAAAGAAAAATAAACTTTAATATTATTTTCCTACTAAGGTCCAATAAATTTATGATTAAAAAAAATCAAACACACACACACACACACATAAACGCACAAACTCATCATATATACATATATATATACTTTTTATCGGTTTTTATGGGATACCTGGAAGAATGGATAGATAAAATGAAGGTTTTTGTAAAACTATCTAGATAATAATCATGGAAGAAAGTTTTATAGATTGTTAAACGAATGGACTAGTTGCAAGCTCGCACGCAAGAGATTTACGCGTATGTTAGTGTGTCTCTCCTGCATAATAATATACACATATGTGTGTTTGTATGTGTGTACAACGAGTCGTGCTTTTATTTGGAAGCCAATGCAGCTGTGACGATGTTATGACGATGGAAAAATTTTGTTTGAACAGCTTGTTGTCAGTAAAAGAGGTGTTTGCATTTACGCGTTACTCTCTTTTTCATCAACACATAGTTGAATATGTAAATGTATGTATGTATGTATGTATATATATGTAGGGATGAATAGATAAAAAGAGAGGGTGAATGGTGGGGAACAAGGGGGGTTTCAATGGTTAGATGGTAGGGTGTACTTAGGTGAACTCGTGCACGCGACTGGGGCAGGGGGTTATGCTGTTAGAAAAAGGGTAGACCCTTATCGGATCGTCGACACCCTGTAGTACAAGAACGAGAATTGTAATAGAACGTTCGAAGACCAAGAAGTAAAAGATTACAATGACGATGACTATATATCAAACTTTATACATATATATGTTCACGACGGATCTTATTAGATCATTGAATCATTTTTTTTTTAAATTAAATTATATATATAAGCCTATGGTACTAATTGAAGATAATACAAAATGGTAGTTTTATTTTTTAAATAATTCATTTATATTTACCATGTTTCCTATTTTACATATACATATATGTATATTTGCAAAAAGAAAAAAAAATATTACCAAGAGAAGAAACTATAAATTATGAGATACAATATTTTCTTTTTTTTTTGAAGGGGATATTCGATGATAAGCGTAAGATCGATGATAATGTCGATAGAACTCACCTATACACGCCTACTCTTATATATATATATATTTCCTATATATATATATTTCAACAATAATAAATAATAATTATTATATAAAAAAAATAAGTAAGATAAATATTTTACCCTTATTTGTTAGATAAGTTCATAAATATATTTCCTTATTTATTTCCAACCCCTTTAATTTTCCTTCCTTTTATTTTTTTACTTTTTTGTTTATATTATATATATATTAATTATATTAATTATATAATTAATTATTAGTTAATATAATATATATAATATATAATAATATATATATAATTTATAATGTATAACAATATTTAATTTATTATATTATTATTAATTTACTAGATAATTAATATATATATTTATTTATTATATAATTAATATAATTAATATTGTATATATAATTTTTAATTATATTAATTATATAATTATTAAAATCAATATCGTATATATAATCTTTAATTATATTAATATATTTATAATAATTAAAATTAAATATTATTATATTTAATTTTAATTACATAATTTTTAATATTTAATGTAATTAATTATTAATAAGAATAATATTTTATTCTTATTTTTTCGATAAGTTAACAAATATATATTTCCTTACTTATATAAAACTCCATTTAATTTCTCTCTCTCTCTCTCTCTCTCTCTCTCTCNAAACTCCATTTAATTTCTCTCTCTCTCTCTCTCTCTCTCTCTCTCTCTCTCTCTCTCTCTCTTATAATATACATTATTACGATTTTAAAGAATATTTCTTATTTATATAAAAACAAAATATATTTATGACAAATATTTTACTTTTATTTATTAGACAAGTTAATAAATATAATATATTTCCTTACTTATATTTTCAACCCCCATTAATTTTCTTTCTAACGTTGTTACACGGTTTTTCTTTTTCATGACAAGACAGAAAGACTTGCTGTCAAAGATAAAGAACGTAAGTTTTGTAATTAAGTTTAAATATCCCTTGTCCAAACTTGTATGTTTATACACGATGACACTTTCTTCTACGCATACAAGTAAAAGAACATCTGTCATTATTCTATATGAACTATGGTATGGTAAGTGTTAACGTATAGAAAAGTTTAGTTTTCATGTGAGAGATTGTATGTAGGGATAGAAACAATACGTTCTATAGACTTCTCCGTTATCAAGTAAATCTCCTAGTCTATATTATGTCGCGTTACTCGACAGAAACGATTATTTCGACCCTTACGAGTGCCGTAAGCAGAGGGTTTTATTACTTTACGAGACTTCACGCGTCTTCCTTCACATTCGAATTCTTATTTTTCATTATATTTTCATTTTTTAATCTTTTATTTTATTTTATTTTTTTTTTTTCATTTTCATTTGTTCTGTTTATACGTGTGTCTCTCTGTTTGTTTTTTATTTTTTTTATTTTGTATATGTTTATATGTGTGAGTACAACATATGTGTGTATGTTACGTGTAACAATATAATAATAGCTTAAATTAACGATTACGTATTAGAAATGTTTGAAAAAATATAATGTGCGGTTTAAAGGAAGAAATAAGAGCTGGTAACAATATGAGAACTACATTTTGGACAGATATGCCGAAATTACATCAACCCATCACCATTCATGTCAAGTTAGTATGCCGATAATATTTCGTTTTTTTTTTGTTTTTTTTTTTTTAATATATATTAAAATTATTGTTGATTTATAAACTGTGTGCTTTGAGTTTACGCTTTAATTGAAATAGTATTTAAGATATCAATTTTTTACAAATTATTTTACAAATGGTACACAGAGGTTCAATAATTATACTTAAATATATTTCAAAAAAAAAAATAAATAAGAAAAATTAGTGGTATATTGTTAAGAAAATAATAATTAGTTTCATTCCTTTTTTTCATTTTTTCGCGACAAAATTCAGAAGAATAATTTTAATAGGCTCGTATTTGTGAATTTCACGAATTGTGCAACAAAACACAGACCCAACGCCATTTTTACGCATTGACTACAAAAATGCGAAAAAAAGAATATAAGAAATATCAAATCGATTAAGTTTTTGATTGTTAATTATTACTTCAATTAATATTTGTGCATAAATATATTGTGTTCGTATTTAAAAAAAAAAAAAATTAAATTTATCAACATGATATCCTTTCATTTATAATTTACATAAAATTGTATTATAACTTTTTCAAAGATACCACAAAGTGTAGAATGTTCTAACAAAATTATAATAAATAAATTAGTTCCATCTAAAAAAGAAACAATTAATGAGAAAATAAAATAAATAAATGATTTACAAAATGATTACAAAATATTGCAATTTTATTTACATAATTATTACTCATTTAATCGAACAAATTAAAAATACGTTGTAGGACGAATGAATTATTTGCAAATAGTTAACCCATTAGGCATTTAATTTAATCTATAATTTTTAATAAAAAACAAATCTATTTTACCAATGAAAAAATATATTTAAAAAAAAAACTGATTTTTAAATTACAACTAATATAATATTTATTATTTTATAAAATGATCAAAAAGAAAAACCGTCGAGTAAAAATCATTACTAGCAAAATGAATGCATATCGATTCAAATTAAAACGCAATTGCACAATCGTGACAATTAACTAATGAAATGATCGAATGAAAATGAAATTAATTGACGAAAGAATAAACGACGATTATTCTATGTCAATAAAGGAAGAAGAAGAAAAATAAGTTGGAAAAAAAAAAACTAAAAATTAGAAATTAGTTTCAACAATATTGTACCCGATGTAATTTTCAAAGTATTACTATCTTCTTTTTCCCTTTTTTCTCCTTTTTTTCCTTTTTTTCCCCTTTTTTTCCTTTTTTTTCTTCATTCGACATAATACAACTTTTCGTTGAGAGAGATCATCCTTCTCTTTCTAACAAATCGGATTCTCAAGGTCCGTAAGCGTTCGCAATCTATGCCACCAAGGTTTTTATCGAGTTTCCATTGTTTATAAAACACCCACCACCTGTTTTCTCCTAATCCAATAAAGACCACTGTTAAGAAAAATCCGTCTTCTGTTCGCTATGCAATTTTGTGCAGTGCAGATCGTGTCTACATCGAATATCGCGAGAGTGTTACTTTCGAACAATTTTTTTTTCTTTTTTAATCTTTCTTTCTAATCCCTAGTGATATTAGATTTTCATAATAAAAACAACAACGATAACAATAATAAAAATAAAAATAATAATAATAATAATAATAATAATAATGGTTGACAATTAGTTACGCAATTATCGCGATGAGAAATAATTGATTAAACGTGAAGGGAAAATTGAAAAAGAACAAGAAAATAAAATAAATAAAATTATGGATCGAAATTCTAGATCTAATAGGACTATTTGGCAACGTTTTAAAAAATTGTTCGTTAAAAGGAACAACATTTCCAGGTCGCCAAGGAGTAATCTTCAATTAAGTAGATTCGACACTTTGAAGACCGACGTTGAAAATCCGGAAGGTAAACAAAACGGTATTTTATTTTTTGATTCGTTCCATTCAAAATTTTAAAAACAAAAATATAAAATAATACGAATAAACAAAAAGAAAAAAAGAAAACAAAAGAAGAAGAAGAAGAAGAATGGAATATCGGATATTTTTGCGAGAAAATATTTTATCGAATGTTTTAGTATCGGATCCGGACGTGTCTTTGGTGAACAGTTTTAATCCCGCAACCGATAGTTTTCACGCTTCGATCAGACCAATCATTCTATTGGCCAATTGTTTTTCGATGCTTCCAGTTTCCGGTGTCAACAGTCCGGATGCGTCCTATCTAAAGCAAGTAGATACTGTTAACTGATTCGATTTGATTTTATAAAATAATTGAAAGAATTTTTTACGTTTACTTTTTTTTTTCAGATTCACCTGGCGTAGTCCTAAATTATTGTACACCATTGCCTCGTTTTTAGGTTCTACCGTAATGACCGTATTTAACATCTTACAATTTGCTAACACGGGATTTAATTCCATAAAGACGAGTGGGTAAATTGTTTAAAAAACAATATATAAATAAATATATATATACATCTCTATTAATATATTACAAATATAGATAATTTAATATATTAATATAATATATATAATAAAATAATAATATATATATAAATTAAATAATATTTTACTGGCATATAAAGTAATTTTGTTGACTTCAAAAAATTGCACTATCTGAACAATACAATGAAATTAATATTTTAATATATTAATTTTTAATATTTTATATTTTTTTAATCATATTATATATTTAAAATTTATATATATATATATAAAATTACGCAATTAATTTTCATAATACTTTCATATTAAAAAGAAAAAAATAATAATACTTTATCTCAACAGCTAGTTTAGTTTTTTATGGGACATCTTTGATAGCATCGTTGTTGTTCATGAAATTGGCAAAATTGTGGCCATGTTTGGCATTGACATGGGAAAAACTCGAACGTGAATTTATGTTCAGACATCGTAAAGTTTCTCGCTTAAGTCTTGCTGGTAGATTTAAATTGATCACAGCTATCGTCATGATCCTGGCATTAAGTAAGTAACTTAATCTTCTTTTTTTTTTTCTTTTCTTTAAACAGTATTCTTCATTTGAATAAAAATTCTTCATCGATCGAAACAAAATGATTTGTTTTTTAGTTGAACACACTTTGTCAATATTAAAGGGTTTTTCATACGCAACAACTTGCGCAAAATATCGTGGAGATTCCGATATAGTAGCTGAATATTTCGAATCGCAATTTCCTCAGGTAACGTTATTGCTTGTAAAAAAAGAAAAGAAAAAAGAAAAAAAAGGTTTATTTTGACTATAAATATCTATACGGTTCTTTTGCATGGGTTTGTTTTTTTTCCCTACTACTGCTAACCCCACCCCCCACCCCTAGCAAGATATAATCTTCCTTTATTATTTGTTTTTTTTTCCTCCTCTTATTTTTCTGCTATCTCTACTATTGATGTTGGTGTTGGTGTTCGTGGCGGTGGTGGTGGTAGCTGAAGGTTCGTTTAAAATGCAATAATTGTGTTTACCGCGAATAAAAATAGGTATTCTCGAGAAAGACATACAGTTTATGGAAAGCCATATTGGTGGACACGGTTAATATATTGAGTACATTCTCATGGAATTTCGTCGATCTTTTTTTAATTCTCGTAAGCATGGCACTTGCTGATCAATTTCAACAATTGAACAGTCGTCTTAATTCCGTCAAAGGAAAGGTATTATACAATTATTATGTAAAACAAATTTTCAAACATTTTTTTCTTTTGTTAATAATTATTTTTCTTTTTGTTTTCCAAAGACTATGCCGGATTGGTGGTGGGCAGAGGCTAGAAACGATTACAATCATTTGGCTGGTTTAACAAGAAGAGTCGATTCTCATATATCAGCTATAGTATTTTTATCATTCGCCACCGATCTGTATTTCATTTGCATCCAACTGCTGTTCTCATTCAAGTAAACAAATTTTTTACTATTTTCTTATTCCAATTATTACATTCGTTATATTATAGTGTATAATATTTCAAATTAATAATATTTTAATCAAACACAATAACCTCTACCACCCCTTACATACACTCTATATATGTAGTAACTAAAGATAATAATATTAAAATAATTTGTGATTTGTTTCAAAACTAAAAATACAAAAACGAAAATAAAATCCAAAAAGTTTACAACGAAGTCACATACAGAAGATTTACTTTTGTTTCTCGTTTGGATTTCTGCTAACAAGAACTACAGCAGTTTCATTGTACGCGGCATCCGTTAATGATGAATCACGATTACCAGCACCTATACTTTATAGTGTATCTAGTGCCAGTTATTCCACAGAGGTAAATCCAATACATGTATATATTTTATAATATATATTATAGATTAATTATATAGCATTTTTCTAAATTTTTGTATATATCTTTTATTCAAATAATTTGTCCTTCTAAATAATATATTATACATATATGTACAAATATACATATATTATTATTTATATATATATATAATATATATATTTTATATTACATATATAAATAGTATATGTATAAATATATATTATTTTTGTTTTTAAGGTAATGAGATTTTTGACCCAAGTTACTACGGACAATATCAGTTTAACGGGGATGAAATTTTTCTCCGTAACCAGAGGCCTGGTATTAACAGTAAGTATTAATTATCTTTTATTTTATTTTCTTTTCAATATTTAATTCTAAGATAATTTTTATAAATGATTATTAAATCATTTAGATAGCTGGTACTATAGTCACTTACGAATTGGTATTGGTACAGATAAATAACATACAACAAACTGTACAATCTAACATCACAAACATTTGCGAGGTAAAGATATTTTTCTTTTCTATTTGGTCTTTTTTGTTTAATTATAAATAATCTCTAGAAAGAGAGAGAGAGAGACTAAGAAAGGAAGAAAAAGACAATGTTAGATAAAAGTTTCCACTTTTACGTCTTTATAGCAACATTGAATCAACATAGTACGACCTCGTACATTATTATAGCTCCGGCCAACTAGAAAACACAATTATTTGTCGATTACTTTTTTGTTTGTTTTTGTTTTTTTAAATAAAAATAACAACAATATAAAAATTCTTACTGTTAGCATGAATTTCCTTGCGATGTAAACAAAACATAAGCCTGTCAGAGCAGCATCGTCTGTCGTAAGCAGATATTGTAATCTTTCAGTCTATCAAATATAAAAATTTATGATAGAAAAAAAAAAAAATCTAAAATTAAAAAAAAAAAAAAAGAAAAAAAATATAGGAAAACCATAAAGAAATTAATTTTCTAATTTAACATGTATATATATTGATTTCAATCTAAATAATATATAACAATATAAAATAATATTAATTTAATCCTTTTGTTACATGGTCAACACAGTTTTTACATAAATTGTTTATTATATATATGCACGGTATACGGCCCATATACGGGTTTTTAGAAACGAAAGAATTAATAATTATTCTAAATATGAATTAATATCAAATAATATTACAATATTATATTATAAATAATAATAATAATAAATAATATACCTCAATGTTATAGGTGGAAGATGAGCAATTGTACAACAACGGTAGTTCGGTTTTACTTTGATGATTAATCCTGGCAGTCAACAATGTAACGGCATAGGCTCGAGCAAAGTGAAATGCGAATGAACCGAAAAAATATATGCCACTTACAATGTGCCCTTCCATAGGTTCCCCTTCGAATAATAAAATAATTAAAAGAAAAAAAAATACCATAGAGTTAAAACAAAAAAGAACAAAAAGGTTGCGTAAATTCATGTAACAAATTGTGTAACATAAGAAATATGTTAAATTATCGTAATCAATTAAACAACAACAATAACGAACGTTTCGTTTTATTGAAGTGAAAACTTCTTTAGAATGGGGGTGATTTAAAAAAACAACAATAACGAACGTTTCGTTTTATTGAAGTGAAAACTTCTTTAGAATGGGGGTGATTTAAAAAAAGCAAATGAAACCGCCACGATACTAAGTAAGAAGAGAAAAAGAGACAAACAAATAGGATTGAGCCTGCGAGAGAATGAGCCAGTTTCTGGCTTATCTTTGGGTACCTTACTGGATACAATCCACCCCAATTGTGTATTTTGTAATTGTAGATGCGAGCGTGTTTTCCTTATCAGACCGGTGTATAGGAATTTGGAAAATATTTCGGCTCCAAGTATAATATCTATATTTAAATTCTTATAAAGTGTCCGGTCTGCTAATCTAATGTTACCTGTAATCTTAACTATGTTTTGTTACAAGATGTCGCAAGTACCTTTATCATGATTCTATCTAATACAACGCAATTAACTGTTTTACAGTAGTTATTGTAAGTTGATATGAAATGGACTTTCACTTGATGCGACGATTGATTTATGACCGATTCGTTTAATCGACACGACGAATTTTTTCTGTGCTAATTTCAGATACCACATTAGATCGCACATTATTGAAGCATGTTTGTAATTCTGAGTTTAGCAACAACTTGACTAGTACCGGTTTTCTCTGATAATCGAAAAAACCCTAATCATTGCTATCAGGAGTAATGCCAGCGGATGGATTGCCATTGCCTGTGATCCCTGACCGATATTCGACGCTACTGTATCTAAGTCTAAGATATCCGAATTTGTTTGCTTTAAGTATGTGAATTTGTGTGTCTTGATGCTTGGGAATTTTATCAATCGACTGAGATTTTGTCAGCTCTTTGTATTGGCTACTGAGTTGTGGTATGTATGCCACCGGTAATTTTGCGTTCTGATCATCTTTCGGAAGATTACGTGAAATATTCGCGCTTTGATATAAATTTGTAACATTGCGTGTAATATGCGCGTCGCGATATGAATTCGTAGTAAATATTACTATCGGCTCGATCACAGATGAATTTTGTGCTGTTGTTGATTCGAATTAAGATTTGAGTATCTAATATCACGTTGCCACCCGCTTCACGGATTTTTTCACCTTCGTCTACATGCGCTTCCCACGTTTTCTCAAAAGCATAATCTACTAGTGCCTATCGAACTTTTCCAAACTCTAACTTGTCTGAATGGTTATCCTTTAATTTCAATTTACTGTATTTATATTCTCCGTAGGATCGTTTTATTCGTTTAAAAATTTTTAAATTCCCCGAATTCTGTTTTAAAAACAGTACGTTGTCGTACGAGTTGCGCTTCACTCAGTTCTTACGATAGAAAGATACGACTTTAGTAGAGATAAGGGAGGAACTATGACTTCGGAAGTTGAAGATTCGTTAAATATTATTGCAAAACTCACGTTACTGCTTATGTATCTATGGTGATTCCTTCAGACCCCAAGAAAATTGTTTTTGAGCTGATGCGTTCTTCAATGTCTTGCTGCTGCTTGAATAGCGGTGAATAGACGCGTATCGTGAGTTGTTACGAAGTAGCAATGATGCTAGTTTTTCGAGGGTTTTTATAGTGAAAAATCGGTTTTCGAAATCCCTTCCGCATGTTGATTGATCAATAGTAGAAGGGTCCACCATCATAGTCCGCCGATGGAAGAGCTTATGTTTTTAGTAAAAGTGTAATAGAAATTATGTATACAGAAGGTTTTTCTCTATAAGGAATATCTTTTCTCTTCATGGTATCGCATATATTTACATAACACTCCGAGACCACTCGAAGGGACCGACAATGCACCAAGATTTCGTCGCACCGATGTTTCTCGATAATCTTTAAGTCTGTTTGGAATATTATGACCTTTTAGAATATTCCTCTTAATCTTTAAAAGGAGTTTTTATTTCTCAATAATGTTATGGAAAATATGGCCTGTATTAAAAGTAAGTGTTAATTAGAG
Source organism: Polistes dominula (assembly GCF_001465965.1). The sequence continues at coordinate 875,442 of NW_015149031.1, read as the reverse complement.
ACCCTATAAGAGGAACGCGCCATGTACATTGCTGGGGGGACAGGAACTCGTGTAGTCACGTGATTGCGCGCGAAATATTCAAACATTGAAATAATTATGAAATAATGAATTGCATCAAATACAGAAAAAA
>NW_015149031.1:845296-867560 GCF_001465965.1 Polistes dominula | reverse complement strand
ATATTGAACCAAATATAATAATCAAAATATGAACATTCAGTAGTAAAGTTTTAGGTAATAATTACTTTCAATATTTCTATCTTTGTTTTTTTTCTTTCTTTGTCATCAAAAATGTGCTAAGAAAACGTGCAAAATTAATAACATTAAATCTGATAATTAGTAAATTTTCTTTTATTCTTTAACAAGTTAACGAAAATAATAATTAGCTCCTACATATGTATCGTTGCTTTAAACTACCCCTATACTGATTAATGTTTTGTATGAATGACCCGTATATAAGGGTTGCTAGTAACAAGGGTTAAAGTAATTATTATTGTTTTTATTTTTTATGAGTTGTATATTACTATAAGCGTTGTTCCGTGTTTAATATTTTATTTCAAATTATTCCTAATGTAAATATTAATGACTATTATTATTATCAAATATTGGAATCTGTTATAAAGTAGAAAATATTGTCAATATTTCTAATCTTTTTAAATCAACGTATTGAGTGATCGTAATTTTTGCACGACTTGGTTTCTAAATGTACCGAGAAAGACAGTTTAGATATATGATAATAAAATATTCATAGGTGTCTAACTAGTTTACAAACAACTCCAATGGAATATTATGAATCATATGGTAGGATAGTGCATCGTTGTAAATAATATTTAAAAACTAATGACCTTTTTTTATCTTCTTCTGTAAACTAATGTTACACTATCATCATCGATAGTAAAATTCTCGGTAATGAAATAATATAATTAGTAGGAGTGGTCTAATTAATTGTTTCAATTCAATTAGTATCTTTTTTTTTCTTTTTTCTTCTTGTTTCGATAATTTCTACAAATTTACTTTTTCTAAATTATTCCCATAAGTAAACAATGTTTTTTCCTATCCACTTTGATCTTTAACAAATATTTGTTTATTTCACGTTAACACGTGCACACTTTATATTTAATAATTTATATATATATTGATATCTTCGATTTTACTTAAACAAATAGGAAAATAAAATTCTTGAAATGTAATTTTACATTCACATGTGAAATATAAATTTCAAAGACATGTGTTATATATTTATATTAGTTCGTGGATAATGAGTATATATAAATTTCTCAATATCAAATAAATTCAAATTTTATATCGTGTACGAGATATCGATCTTCGTAGTAAAGTTTTATGTCGATAGGTTTCTCAGCGCCATCTAGTCATCGATTACATCAAGTTCTGAAAAATAACTTTTATCTTCTGTCGGTAACAAAATGTTTTTCTTTACTAATTTTAAAATAAAAAAATAAATTTATACGAGAAAACGCATACACAGATACGCAAAATATGAATAAAATGTAATAATTATATATACAGAATAAGAAAAAAAATATATAAATATATTTTAAAATTAAATGTTAAAAGAAAATAAGAGTATAAGAAGGATAGAGACTAGTAATGAAATTATTTCAAAAGAAAATATTGGATTCCGTAGCTTCTTTATTCACCTTTTACTACTCATTATTATCGTTATTCATATGTACAGAAAAACTGTTTTTCTTAACCAATTTATTTTGCAAAGTGTCAAAGATTAAAGTGCCGAGTTACTGCAAAGATATTGCTTGCTCCTGCACATAACACGATTCACCATCACCACATAACAATAATTCTATGTGGATCGAGTAAAAAGAAAATTGTCATTGATAAAAAGCAATATATATATATATATATATATGTAGTTGTAGTAGTAGTAATAATAGTAGTGTATACCATTGTAAAAAAGTTATTTTTACGTGTAGTATATGGGTACGATATAGTCCATAGTTCGTTTGTAATTTGTATATTTCTGTCTGTAATTTAAATACATTTATATTAAAGGCAGAAATGTACTTATACGAATAAACATACGGGACTATGCAACGTATGTACGTATATCTTGAGCACACAATCAGACTGTTACCTAATCTTATAATTGAAAAAGATGAATATTTAAAGAACAGGTCCCGTATACCTAAAACGAAATCTATCCAAAACCTACTACACACTGCATTATAATATTCCGCGTAATACTTAAAAATTAAAGGTTTGATCATATGAATCGTGCTTACCTTTGTGCTTACGCGGATTTATGTAATTAAAGTTGGAAGAACAAAAAAAGGAAACGATATTTATCAAAATTATTAGAGGAAAAGACGAAAAAAAAAAAGAAAAAAGGAAAGAACAGACACCGCTAAATAAAACTTCCCGTAGTAAAAGAATGGAAGCGTTTCGGATAAAAAGGATGACGATGATGATTACTTTCGTTAGCAGTAATAACGACAAAAATATAATAGTAATGAGAAAAATGTTGGTTTAGCTTTGTTTTCTCGAATAAGTCACAGATATAGGATTTTATTATTTCCGTATAATAATAATAATTAGAAAATATAATTAAGCCGAGCTAAATTATGAATTTTCTCTTGATGTTTTTTTTTTTCCAAAGAAACTCGTTATCGCGAGATAGCCTTACGTAGTTTGGACTTCCTCTTAGATTCATGTAAATCGTACAAGTTAAGGAAGTGCGCGCTTTAGTTGTTAATGTTTTTTTATTATTAATATTAATATTAATCGATATTAATAATGTTCGTAGCGTATATTATATATATATATATTTATATATATCATATAATTAATTTATACTCGTAGCCTTTCCTACGAAATTCTTTACGATGGAAGAAATGACGAAGCAAACGCTTTGATAAACGAAAATTACGAATACCAAAGAAACGTGAAAAAGATTTAATAATAATCTGGACGTTAGAAGATTTGGAGAATCCGTAACGTCGCGACCCTTTGTTGATTCTGCTCTCGTTATTTTTATTAACGGAATGCAATTTCATAGGAAATGCCTTGATTACTGTTGTTGTAATAGATGTTAATAATGTTGTTCTTGTTGTTAACGTTGACGTCGAGCATAAAAACTTCCTCTTATACGAAAGGCATGAAGAAAGAGGAGCAACTACCTCAGCTACAAGAGGCCGGAGCCCATCCGGCGATACATGCATACGGAAACTAGTTATTTCTTTTTCTGGGCCTTCTCGGCGGCCTTGGTGACTTTTCCACCTGTTGTGTCTTTGAAATTGACAGCCTTGATTACACCGACTGCCACTGTTTGACGCATGTCACGTACTGCAAAACGTCCAAGCGGAGGGAACTCTTGGAATGCCTCCACGCACATTGGCTTGCTTGGCACAAGGTTCACTATTGCTGCGTCTCCCGACTTAATAGATTTTGGATTCTCCTCAGTAGTTTTACCAGTACGACGGTCGCACTTCTCTTTTATTTCGGCAAATTTGCACGCGATATGGGCGGTATGGCAATCCAATACAGGAGTATAACCATTGCTGATTTGTCCTGGATGATTCAATACTATCACCTGTAACATAATAGTCAATTTGTAATCATTTTTCATTTACCACCATCCTTGTGAGATGATTTTTTACTTTTATAAAAATTTCATATTAATTTAAATGTAATTCATAATATATGTCAAAATATATACTTGGGCAGTGAAATCGGCTGCTCCTTTTGGTGGATTATTCTTTGAATCGCCAGCGACGAAACCACGACGCAATTCCTTGACCGATACGTTCTTAACGTTGAAACCAACGTTGTCACCAGGAACAGCTTCTGGCAAAGCTTCGTGGTGCATTTCTACAGACTTTACTTCAGTAGTAAGACCGGCTGGAGCAAACGTTACTACCATACCTGGTTTCAATACACCAGTTTCAACACGACCAACTGGTACCGTTCCGATACCACCAATCTTATACACATCCTACAAAAAGAAAAGATTTAATTTTTAATAATCTTCATTGTAAAATATCGAACATTATAAAATTTAATTTATAAAAAGATCAGACGTCTCTGGCCATCAACGGACAATGTCCTCTGGTGGAAACCGCGAATGAGTTAAAATTATTTATCATCATATTCATAGAATTTTGTTTTAATGCACATATAAAAATCATTTAATTATGATTAAGAAATTACCTGGAGTGGAAGTCGGAGTGCTTTGTCTGTTGGCCTGGTTGGCGGAAGAATAGCGTCTAATGCTTCAATGAGGCATTTACCTTCAGCCTTTCCTTCTTTACGTTCAACAGTCCATCCCTTGAACCAGGGCATCTTGCTGGATACTTCCAACATGTTGTCTCCGTGCCAGCCAGAGATTGGTACAAAGGCAACCGTAGCCGGATTGTAACCAATTTTCTTAATGTAAGAAGAAACTTCCTTTTTTATTTCTTCGTAACGGGTCTCGGAGTAAGGTGGTTCAGTAGAGTCCATTTTGTTAACTCCAACGATAAGTTGTTTAACACCAAGAGTAAAAGCTAGCAGAGCGTGCTCACGAGTTTGTCCGTTCTTTGAAATCCCAGCTTCAAACTCTCCCGTACCAGCAGCTACTATCAATACTGCGCAATCAGCTTGCGAAGTACCAGTGATCATGTTTTTAATAAAATCTCTATGACCAGGTGCGTCAATGATTGTGACGTAATATTTAGAGGTCTCGAACTTCCAAAGAGCGATGTCAATAGTTATACCACGTTCACGTTCAGCCTTCAATTTGTCCAATACCCAAGCATACTTAAAGGAACCTTTGCCCATCTACAATATAACAAATAAATCAAGTATGATTAAATCTGCTCCTCTATCATTTTGTTTTGTAAAATTAATCAATTAGGTAAATGAATTGTTTATATGTTAAGAATTATGTGACACTCAGACGTGAATTGGCCGTCAACAGACAATTAAGTCTTCCGGTGGAAACCGCGAATGTATCCAAAGTATTTATCATCATCGTGTCATAAGTAATGAACAATAACAGTGAGATTATTGCTAATATATGAAACAATTATAATTAACAAATGATAAATAAAAATAAGGATTGATAACTTACTTCTTGGGCTTCCTTCTCGAACTTCTCAATGGTACGTTTGTCGATACCACCACATTTGTAGATCAAATGTCCGGTGGTGGTTGATTTACCGGAGTCTACGTGGCCAATGACCACAATATTAATATGAACTTTCTCTTTTCCCATGATGAAATTTTTTTTCCTGCGATTTTCTTTGAATTATATCTAAGAACACAAAAAAATCAATAATTAAAATAATGAAATATTCATTGTTTATTATATTTCATTATTAAATAAAAAATCTGAAAACCAAAAAAGAACAAAAATATCTCAAATACATTTACTGTAAAAAGTTTATGGTAGTATTGATAATTAAGTGTTCAGTAACCTATTTCATCAATTTATTCGATTATGATTTTTTCTAATAATTTTCCATTAATCTAAAATAAGATCAATCTAAATTTGCTAAACTATAGTTTGATGAAATATATCATTCTCCTTTTTATTCCCGGCCCACGTGGCGAGTGTGAATATTCGAGAAAGAAACCGGCCGCCATTTTGTTGAAGGCTAAAAGCAGCGCTGCTGCCGTTGCCGGTGCAATTCTCGTGTTCGATGATCACGAACTGCATAACGGTCCGATTAAGTTTCTAATTTTTTATTAACGTAAATATATGCATCAGAATAAGAGGAATCTTTTAAATCTCTAATTTATATTTTATTCAATCAAGTTTTTAATTTTATTTCGTAATTACTCTAAGCTACGTAAAAATTGTTTCAACCCTTCCCCTCCCACGCGTTTCGAAATGATACAAGAACAAAAAAATTATCTTTTCATCTAAATTAAATTTCCAATCGAGATTTCGAGATCATTTTCAGAACTTGCAATGAGTTCATTTATTATTTTCAATTATTCGAAATGTAAGCGAGAAAAATTCTTATAAAAAAAAAAATTTTTAATCATCTTGTAACGATTTTTTAATAATACTCCTACACACGAAAAAAAACCCCAACGATAATAAATATGGATCAATGCTGTGCCATATATTGGCTAATTGTGAATGTGCATTGAATGTATAATGCAAATGGTAGAGAAATTCAACGATCTTATATATTTCTCTCTTTTGCGATAAAGAAATTTGAAGTGCACAATATGGAACTAATTAAACTCGAATAATAATTTTTGTTCATAATTTAATCGCTGTTACGAGTTCACCGTTTTATATTTTTATATTATTTAAATTTTCTCATGGAATTAATGCAACGCTGAGTCATTACTTAAAAATGTACAATTAGAGCATGCAAACATAAGTTTCTAGTTACTTCCTAGTTTTTTATTATATTTTTTTTTTTTTTAGTTTTATCTTTTTTTTATACTTTAAGATAATTAATATCAGCCCACACGAGTATTCGATATTACAAAAAAAAAAATGTTGCCGCATACTTTTCCCTTTGTACTTAAAACTATGCGAAAATCACGTTTGACCAGAATAAAAATTGAAAAATAGATAAACTTAATTTTTCTTTATTTCGAGAGATAAAAGTATTGCACGTTGACGATGATAATGAAAAATAACAAAATACGGTAGCTCACGCGATTTGTTTCACGACCGATATTCGAGACGACTCTGTGACATGGGAAGAACAATCATGGCGCATCCGGTTTCGTACTCCTGTTCTTTCCACCGTACCTGGCTTTTTAGCCCTTTCTTATTCTTTTTTTTCCTTTTCCTCATTTTCTCTTACCCCATTTTCCATAAAATGCGAATCATTACTCTCTTTGTACAATTTCTTTAATCTTGTATTTCTTTTTTCAACGAATATTAAAACATACGCTAACGAAAATGTCGGCTTTTTTGACCTTTCGGTACATTTTTTATTTCTCGCAAAAAAACAGGAACGATGTTAAGTGCGTACGTTAAAACAATTCGTTTTACCGTAACGAGAATTTGACGAGAATGAAACGAGTTAAAAAGCCGGCAAAGATATACTGAGAAAGAAAGAGAAAGAGATATAGAGATAAAGAAGACGTGCAACGAAACTTGGGGCCACGCGCCTTTTTTACCTCCTTCTACCAAGGGCCGAGATTTAGGTGTTAAAATTTCTTACCATCTCGTGCATTTAGTTAAAAAATCATGGCACAACACAATTATCCATATATTAACGCGTTGTTTTATCCCCTACCTGATGACCGATGGAATTAATAGCACTCGAAAATTGTTGGATTATCTTAACTTAGATGAAACACGACAACCACTCACCTCTAGATGCCAAGACAGAAAGAGATCGTCCCTACAATGTGACATGCGCACACAGACTACCAGCCGTAGCCTCGACGGCAGCGCCACCATCGTATCGATCATTTCTTCCAAGAAAAATGTATTTTAACCTATCGTATTATACAATTTTCTTTTGTACTTTAATAGAATTTGTTTTTTATTAATTTATTTTTTATATTTATTTATTAAACTTTATTTATACTTTATTTTGTATTAAAATAATAGAAAAGTATGGTGGATTTTATTCGATGCCGATGACTTTTGGGTTCGAGGCTACGGTTACGCGGCAACATCGATAGGCGTGTCTTCCTTTGGCATATAACCGATCATAGAGTACCTTTATTCCTGTCTTCGACTCGCTACAAAAGACGACCAATCAGAAACGTTCGATAGATCGAAACGGAAATTGTACTCGAATAAGAGCGAAAGAGAGAGTGAGTGTGAGAGGTAAGAAAGGGAGTTAGAGAACGAGGGAGAGGGAAAATAACGTGCCGATGATTCGAACTAGTTATATATATATATATATATATATATATATATATACATTGTGAGTTCTCTTACGATCCAGGGACGTATATAGTTATATAGATTGTCGAGTTCATTGGTAGGGTTTCAAATTTGTCGAATTATACTCGAATAATATATGAAAATTATTTTAATATTTAATGAAATTATAAAATATTTTGTTCTTTTTGATATATAATTGTTATTGTACTACGAATTTTCTAAACAAAATATTTTTAATAATTAATATATCTATACACGTAGGTGTGTGAATGTATATTTATTGCATTTTGCAAAAAAACATAAATTTGAAAGAAAATAAGAATCAGAATTGATTAGTAATCTCATTAAAGAGTCTCATAGCAATTTAATTTCTTGTCTACACGTATTTACATTCTTATAACGAACACAATAGCATATGATCGATAATACGATAACTGAGAAGTGCCATAAAAAGTATTAAGAAAAAAGAAATGGACAAATTCGATTTTCCTTGATGATGTCGCCATTGATTTTCTGCAAAAGTATACGAGTTAAAAAATAAATACAATCAATAAGGTATTTGTAACGTTCCACTACGATTTTCTATATAAATTTTTTCACAATAGTGCACTCAAACCATGAGTGATATTAAATCAGTAGATTATATAAATAATAATCGAAGGGTTTTCTTGTATATAAAAGATAATTAAGGCAAATTATTAGTTTTAGTTACAAATCTCATCAATTAAACATATTTCTTCTTTATCACTTGATATTAAAATAAAACATTGAAATTATCCCGCGTTTAAATGGCGACGTCAGTTCCTAGGTGTAGGCAACCCGTTATACATCGGTGAAGAGTAAAAAAAATGCTACAGGTGTTCGTGCAAATTTTCTGAAAGTTAATTTAATTAAAAAGAATCTCTCAATATATGTTGTTAAAAAAAGAAAATATTTATTCGTTAAAAAAAGTTTTGTTTAAGAGCAAGTAACAATAATTAAAACTTTGTTAATCGATAAAAGTAATATTACGATAAAATAATCTGTTATTTTTTAATGAACGAATGAAATGTTTTCATTAAGATAATTAATTTTGAAGTTCAAATACTGTTCGATTATGAAGAAAAGAAGAAGGTGAGAATTTTCAATCCTTCGCAGAAACTTTTCTATTGATCGACTTCCTGGTTATTGAAGAAGAAGGATCGAACGAACAAAGGAAAGAGAGATGGATATATTTTTTTTTCCTTAGCTCCACCTTTATTCGTACCTCGAGAAACATCGGCTTTTATCTTTTCAATATAAATATATATACTCGTATATAAATATATATATATATAAGATTTATTATTAATAGTCGAATATATACTTTATATACTTAAATAGACGAGGGTGATTGTTATTTTATAATTGATAATTAAAACCCTGAGTTAAAAACATAAAAATAATATAATATATTGTTAGATTGAAATTAAAAAAAAAATTGGACGACAAGGAGAAGATACTTAAAAGTAATTATAAGTGTTCTAAATCTTAAATATTATTTCGACATGAAAGAAAGAATACCTTTTAATTATTCGAGATAATGAAATAAAAAGAAACAAAAATTTAAAAGATTACTTCTTTAACTTTTCTCTTTTATTTTCTATTTAATTCGAGCCTCTAATGGGAATAATTTATTCATGAAAAGTTCTTTTTAAAAATGTCCAACAAAAACCATTCTCTCTTTAATATAATAAACAAATAATTTTCTTTGTCTTTATGGAAAAAAATAATATTATTTTTATATAATTGCAATTAAGATTAAAATTATAATATATTACTGAAACAAAAATGACGATTAACTCTTTAGTTAGGGCGTGCTTGGAACGAATATCGTTGCATATAAATTCACTCGTACGAAAGTATTATATCGTTACACGGTACAACGACCCCTATATGGGTCGGTCGGTCGTTCATACGAGGTTTTTGCACGGACGACCAGTAGTGTATGGGGGTCGACATTAATGAAACAGTTCAAAATCAAAAGGCAAATTTAAAAGAGGGAAAAAATTGATTCTTAATTGATGTCAGGATTATTAGGAAACTAAAAAAAGAAACACAGAAACTTCATATTTTCCCACTTTAACCGTCTATTTATATTTCAAGATTCCTAATGACAAATCCGATCGTACAGACACTCGCACGTGGAAGCAATGTGTGTGTGTGTGTGTGTGTGTGTGTGTGTGTGTATGCGTATGTATGTGTTTGTTTAGTAGTGTGTGATTCTTCTAAATCCTTAAAAATTGAAAAATAACTTTTATCGTCGAGGAAGAAAACAGAGAGATATACACCATGTAGAAATGGACAAGAAAATTGCATGTATACCCATTTTTTTTTCTTATAATGCATGGTATAGGTGTACTTTAACGTATACCAACCAATGCGCCACACATATACACATACCAGGAGGCGTAGTTTTGTTTAAATGTATTCTCGAAGAATTATGGGCGATGGTTTATAGTTACACGTAAACGTATTATAACTTTTCTTATTATTATTTTCTTCTTCTTCTTCTTCTTCTTCTTCTTCTTCTTTTTCGTTTATTTTTATTTATTTTTCGTTACGAGTAAAATCGTTAAATCCCGGATTTGGGGGGATGGGGGCAAGGGGGATAGAGGTTGGGGTAGTACAGAGGAGTCGAGATGTATTTAGAAGGGCTGAATGAGGAGGTAATGGGGAGGGGGATTAAAATGTTAGATAATCCATCCTCCTACCCCCCACCCGACCCTTTTTTTTGCATCGTTATAAACTTTCGCGGAATGATCTATCTGTTTGTTATTTTGTTCCTTGTCATTTTTTTTTTCTTCTTCTTCTTCTTCTTCTTCTTCTTCTTCTTCTTCTTCTTCTTTTTCTTCTTCTTCTTCTTCTTCTTCTTCTTTTTCTTCTTCTTCTTCTTCTTCTTCTTCTTCTTCTTTTTCTTCTTCTTCTTCTTCTTCTTCTTCTTCTTCTTCTTCTTCTTCCTCCTCCTCCTCCTCCTCCTCCTCTTCTTTTTCTTCATTTATTCTTGTTGTTGTCCTTTTTGTTTTTCTTTTTTTTTCCCCCACTTTCGTTTAATTATTTTCATTATTATAATATACTGTTGGCGATTGATTGATGATTGATTAACCCGTTAAATAGTAACAATCTTTGGTGACATGCATCGTAGTATCTTATTTTCGTTTACCGATTATTATTTGGTCGATCGTGATTATTTTTTCTTTTTATCTTACTTTTTCTTTCTTTTTTTTTTTCACAATGGAAGAAAATTCTACCAACACCACTATTCGTTTTATCAGTTTTTCTTTTTTTTTTCTTTGTTTACATTTATTTCTCTCTCTCTCTCTCTCTCGCATGCATTATACAAACACGTTTAAATCACACTCCATCTCTCTCTCTCTCTCTCTTTCGCGCGCTTGCACATTGATTATTATTATTATTATTATTGTTATTATTATTATTATTATTAATCAATATTCACACGTTTCCTTTTTTTTCCTATCAGGCTTGTTATCTCTTATTTTTTTTTCAAGGGGGTTGAGGGCAATCGTAAAATTTGTACGGGGTCATTCTGATCTCAGCTGTACGATCGGACCTTTGAAGGAGGATTTATTTTATTTTTCTTTCTATCTTTCATACGAGAGAAAAAGGTTACATGGTAAAATTTTCTAATTTTGAAAATAACTTATTTAGAAGGAAATAAATAAATTCTATCTCTTCGAAGAAGAGACTCGTACATTTGAAAGAATTTTCGTTTGAAAGTCTTCATTGCGAAGAAAAAAAAATTGATATAGTTCGTTATAGTTAATTTCTTTCTTTCATATATAAAATCGTTTATATCATTTACGAGTTATTATTATTATTATTATTATTATTATTATTATTATTATTATTATTATTATTATTATTATTATTATTATTAGTATTAATATTATTATTAATATTATTATTAATTATTATTATAATTTTATTTTTTATTAATTTTAATTTTTTACCAGTTACACAAACGTGTATACGATAATTATCATTAGTTTCGTTTTCGAGGATCAATATTATAATATATTTATTTTTTCTACGCTACATTTTATTCATTACAACACGTCCGATCGTACGGCTTTCTTCAAATTACCCTGTACATGATTTATATCATATATATATACACACACATGCACGAATATATACATATACATATACGTACATATATACATATATGTGTATATATATATATATATTTAATCGTTTGCATGAATATCTATACTTACATTAATATTTATATTATATATATATATTTATTATATTTACAAAAAGTCGTTCGTTAATTGTTAATAATTAATATCGCAACCATTATTATATTATAACTTTATTCCTGAGTGACCATTCATAGAAGAGCCTGATTAAGAGACCCGCCTCCTGTTCCTTTTATTTTTCTTAATTTGTTAATTAATTCTTTTTTTTATTTGTTAATTATTTAAATTTATTATATAATTCCCTTATTTAATTATTTATTTTCTTTCTTTTTTCTTTTTAATTTTTTGTTTCCTCTTCTCTGTTCACGACGCTGAATATTTATTTATTTATTTTTTTATTTTATTTAAATTATTTTTTTTTTCATTTGTTTATTAAGATAAGGAATCGGCGTAGCAAAATGACAAAAATGAATTTCCATCTTTTATCTTGTCTATTTTTTTGTTTGTTTGTTTGTTTCTTTTCCTCCACTTTTTCCTCTATTTTCATGTTACAAGTTTATACGTAAGTGTGAGTGTGTGTGTGTATGTTATTCATTAGCGAAAAGGTGAAAAATTTTCATTTGACGAATAAAAGCATCTTATTGTTAAGTTAGCGAATAACAATTGGCAATAGTATTCGTAATAAATAGAATTTATGGAAAACTTTGGGAATTTTTGTAATAAATTCTGATCGTTCGAGAGTTAGATAATTGGTTGTCGTGTTTATCAATTACAATGATTTTGTTTCGAGTGAACGAAGATAGAGAAATTCTTTAGAGAGAATATATAATTAATTTTTTAAATTATATAATATAATAACAATAAATTTATAAATACGTTATTTTATTATTTTTATTATTATTTTTTTTTTAATAATATATAATTAATTTTTCTACCATTTCTTTTTTTCTTTCCTTTCCTGATAATTATATAACTTTAACAATTTTCGATAGACGAGAAAAAATTTAACGTAGAAGTAATTTTTAATCTTTCTATGATTATACTTTCTTTCTTTCATTTTTTATTTATTTTTTTTTATTTTTCTTCTTCTTCTTCTTCTTCTTCTTTTTCAAAATGATAACAACTTGTTGTTCGCTTATACAATTCTAGCAGATGTGATTCATGTTAACGAGATATTTTATTGTTAAGACCTGTTAAATTTTTTTTTTATTTTCATTGATTATTAATTGTCATAATTTTTTTCTCCTAATAAAACAGTTAGCTCGTTTCGCATTTTTTATCTTTCATAATTATAATAATTAATATCCAAGAGTTTGAAATTCATTATCAATTCTTCTTGATTATTATATCATTATTTTTATTATTATTATTTTAATTCTTATTGTTTAATTACTTTTTATTTATTTTCTTTTTTATCGCTTTATTAAAACTATATGTTACGCGTGAGTTTCACTGGTATTTATTTTCTTCGTCTTTCTTATTTTTTTTTTTTTTTTTCAAATTAATGCAAAAAGATGCTAATTTTGATATGGTGAAATGCTATCGTTTAAATTGTCATTTATTAAACATTTAATGACGGTGTCGCGGGAGCAAGGATAAAATATTATTGTGCGACATATTCAAACATTTTTTTTTTATAAATATACATATATGCATATGTATACACATACACGCATATTTATTTATAAGCATAAGAAAAAATTATAATAATTATTCATTTAATTTTTTTCGCATATTTTGTTCTCTTCATCTTTTGCAGAATATTTCACATACAAAAAATATTGATATGCACGACGACCGTTTAACTTGTTTTTATTTATTTATTTATTTTTTTTTCCATTCTTTTTCATTGGCAAAAAAATTATTTAGAAAATTGTACTACTATCTCCTTATATGGAAATGAAATTTCTTTCTTTTTTTTTTTTTTTTTCGATGAGTAACGGTGGAAGATCAAATGAAAGATTGTTTTTTTCTATCGGAAAAAATTCGTAAGGAAGACCGCGGTTTGAAATTATCCTTGGCACAAATATTTTTATCCTATGTAAAGTAATACGTACAATTCTCATAGTTTTTTTTTTCTTTTTCTATTTTTTTCCTTCGATGTCGACGAAATGATAGAAGAATTCTTCTATCCGAAGATAAGATATTTCTTTCATTTTCGTTTTTTTTTCTTTTTTTTTTATATTTCGCACAAAACACTTTTTTTTGTGACACACTAGCGTATTTTTTAATAAATTAATCAAAAAAATTAAATGGTCGCAGATTGAGAAGAAAAAGACATTGATAACGATTACGATAGCAAAAAAGGGCGAATCAATGTATTTTTTTTCTTCTTTTTTTTTTTTCATGTAGGTTCATATTATTATTAATTTTTTCTTCACTAAGCCGTAGTCGTTGTTGTTCGTAAACGTTTCAATTTTTTCACTTTTCAATATGGATTTGACGATTTAAAAAAAAAAAAAAACAGAATTATTTATTACAATACGTACAAACGTAAATCGCTCCCGTTAATATTTAAGTATAATAAATACAATACATGAAAATTATTAATAATTGTCTACGGTTGTTTCTTTAATCTTTTTTTTTATTGGTTTGTTTGTTAAGGCTGATTCGATTCTCTCCCATCTTTTTTGTTTCTCTCACGGATCTTTGTAACATTACATGGTCGTATCGTCTATATATCTATGTTTTTAAATTAATTAATTAACTATGTAAAAGGATTATATTATGTATGATATATTACATCGATTGCGAGTAACGTAGTAAACGAGATGATAAATTCAATTTAAAATTTTATTTTTCATTCTTTTCCTTTTCTTTTTTCACGGGGAAAATGTGTATGTGTGTTGTGTGTCTATGTGTGTGTACGTGCGTGTAATATTATTTTTTTTAAAGTGTACGTCAGTCGTTTGCTCGTTCTTTATCGTATCGTCGCTTTGTTCATTTATTTATATTAATTCTTTTTTTTTTCTTTATCTTCTTTCTCGTCGAGAGATACGCGAATGTGTATATTGGTATGCGTTAAGTATTAATTATTTAAGTATTTTTAAATTGTTGTTTTATTATTATTATTATTATCTATTTTTATAGAGAGGTTCAAAAGTCGCAATTTAAGTAGAGTAAGTAAAGTATATATATATATATATTGATGTAATATGTATATTATTTCACTTACTCACGCAATGTTGTTTCTAATCTAACAAATCTTTTGTTTTTTTGTTTTCTAAACGAATGTACGCGGAAGTTCATTATGTTTTATTTTTTATTTTCTTCTTCTTTTTCGTGTTCTTCTTCTTATATTTTTTTCTCTTTCTCTTTTTTTTTTTTTTTTAAAGTATAAGGTGGCAGTAGTATAACGTAACGTTCTCGGTGTTAATTTTTCGCTAAGGGTGGATGGAGACGACGCATTTTTATAATATGCATGAAATAATATTTATGTTTTGTACATGTATGACATACAGTGCATGTATTTTATTTATTTAAACATTATACAAGGTGTCACATCCTTTGTTTAAACGAAAAAAAACCGGAGACACTTGGTACATACGTAATTATGTAAATAACAAAGAAAAATGTTGAAAGGCAGTAATTATAGACGCTTATATGTACGTGTATGTATATGTGTATTATCAATTCTATGTGAAAATTAAAAATAATTATTAATTAACGTGTCCGTTTTAATCACGACAATGAAGTAAATCAAAAAAAGAACAAAAAGAAACAAACATATCATTAGAAAAATTTTATTAAACAACAGTTACGATAAATAAATTTATTAAAATATATATATAACAAATTAATTATTACGATATTATATAAGAAAATGAAAGTTTTCAATTTTTGTGATTTATTTTATCGTATAATGAATTAAAAGATGAAAAGAAAAAGGAACAAATGTTTTATTTCATTGTCGTGTAATTGAAAATGGGAAGAATTTAAGGTAGAGAAAAAAAAAGGGTAAAAAAAGATTGAAATAAACGATGAAACTTGTCGTCGAACCATCCCTTATCCCTCTCGCTTTCCCTCTTTTTTCAAGTTCAGTTGATTCTCTTAAGATCTACATAAATTTTTCCCCCGCGATAATCATGTTGTAGAGTAAGAGCACTTTGATCGCTACTATTCGCGGGCGAAGCGAGTTCTCCTTTTGTCCTCCTCCCCCGCACCTCGAGTGCACCCCTACACGCATCAAAACAAATATGCATCCTTCAGGATATTCCATCTGGACATTTACATATAATTTTTTTTTCTATCTGTATCTTTCTTCTTCGTTTCCCCCCTTTCTTTTGGGCTTTCGTATTCCCCCATTCGAAATCGGATATGTGACGACGACAACATTATTTACTTCCATATTTTATTTAATTAATTATTTATTATTGTTCCGGAATGAAGGGGAGAAGGAGGAGGAAGCAAGGGCAGTAGTTATGGTTTTTCTTTTTTATTATAACTTTTTTTTTCTATTCTTTATCCCTTTTCTTTTTCTTCTCTTTTTTTCTTTTTTTACATTTATACCAGCGGAAGAACTTGGAATCTTGTCGTAATATATGTAAGCAATATTTTATTGTAACTTTTTTTTTTCTTTTTTTGGATTTTAAAGTATTACTTTTACTTCGTTCAAATCGTATGCAAATTAATCGAGTCATTTTTCATTTTCATTTTCTCGTTCTTTTTTTTTATCAACGTTCGGCGAGTAGCGATCGTTTCTCTTTTGGAGAAACGATTTTTTACAATGAGGCTTCTTTTTTTTCTTTTTTTTTTTTTTAGAAACGGACGTCTTTTTTCTTTTCTTTTTTTTTCGTTCTTTTTAAAAAAAGTCTTCTCTCAATTTCTAGCTAAATTCTATTTTATAATTCGATGATTGAAAAATATTTTTGCGTAAAAAAATTCATATCCATATTAACGTTTTCCAAACAACACGGTTTCGTCTCTTTCTCTTTCTCTCTCTGTTTTTTGAGCCGCCGTTCACAATTTCGTTATAATCATTACTATTATTATTATTTATTTATTATTTCGTTAATAATTAATAATTGTTTTATTTCGACATGAACGAGAGAGAGAGAAAGAGAGAGAGAAAGAATCGGTATCGACTCGAATCTTTCGATTGGTTTTCCTTTTTTTTTTTAAATGGTTCCTTGTGGACAAATAATTTACTTCCTCCTCCAATATTATCTCATTTTTATTTCTGACTTCTTTTTCTTTTTCTATCGTACAATCATTCTTTCGTATTTATCTTTATTCTTTTCATTTCTTTCCAATTAACGAATACGAACGCTCCATTGGGGTGCCGCCATCTTTGCGCATGGTGGAGGAAAAAATCTATTAGAAATAGGCGAAAAATTGGCGCGGGATTATTTTTACATTATACGTTCATTTCGAAAATCAACAACGATTGGTTTAGTTAGTTAATTAGTTAATTAATTAATTCGCGTCGGGACGATGTGAACTCGCTCGAATATATCCTTGACAATTATTATTAATTTATTTTATTTTATTTTTGTTCTTTCACGGCATCTAACGTAGGCGAGATAAGACACCGCGAATCTATTTTTTGTTCATCTTCTTTTTTCTATTTTATATCTTTTTCTTTTTATTTTAATAATAGTAGATGCAAACGAAATAAGTAAGGTTATGTACTGCCTCTTTCTCTCTTTCTCTCTCTCTCTCTCTCTCTCTCGTTTTCTCTGTTACTATATCCTTGCAATGTCAATTATCTTTTTTTTCTTTTTCATTTTCTTTCTTTTTCCCTTATGTACCATTCGGTATCGTTGAACTTTTGTTGAATGTCGAGAAACTGGCGTAAATTGTTCTTTAGTTTTTTTTATTTTTTTTTAATTTTTTTTTTGGGGGTTTGTTAGAGAGCGACTAACGACGACTATGAACGAAAGTTGGAGACTCGGAAGTGGCATTTGTCGCTTATTAAATGATGGATAATAGTTGGTCCCGAACATGAGTTAGTATGGGTTTGTGCAAAAATCTTAGCTAAAACCTTTTATCCTTTGTGAAAATGATGGCAGTTTAAACACGCTTTGTTGCCTCGATCCTTTATCGATTTGCGTTTTATTTCTTTTTTTTTCTTCTTCTTCTTTCTTAGGAATTGACATTTTGTCGTATCTTACGTGTTGCGGATTAAAGCGTAAGATTACTTTTTTCGTTTTTTTTTTTTTCATTTTTTATTTCCCTTTCTTTTTTTTTTTTTAATTATTACAATTACTCTCTAGCTTTTTCGACGATACGCGAGTGTTCACCATTTATCTTTGTGTGTTTAAATTGTATGTCAATGTGTTTGTGTGTTGTATGCTGTTTGTGTGTGTGTGTGTGTTGTATGTGATGTCCGCGTACGGGCTCGCGTCTATTGCTTTTACGTAAAAGCTAAGAAAGAATTCGATCAAAGGTATGAAAAATCTTAAATCGTAAGGTCCTCGCGCGAAATTTCTTTTAAATTGTTTTTTCTTTTTTCTTTTTTTTGATTTATTAGTGGCAGCATGTATATATATACATATACTTCATATATATATATATATTATTTCGCACATTTCCTCTAGCACATTCTTCGTCTAGTTTTCTCTTTTTTTGTTTGCTTCGTATCGATTTTTTTCTCGTATCTTTCTTTTAGTAGAGAGTATGGTTTTTTCTTTTCCCTTATTTTCTTTTATTTTTTTTTCTAACAATCAGCGAGACGAGAGCCCTCGTTCTTTCATCGTTTTTTATAGTTTTTTTTTTTTTTATTTATTTGTTTCTTGTTATCTGAATAGAAAATTAACGGAAGATGTTTTCTAAGTGAGAGACAATATATATATATATATATATATATATATATATATATATATATTCTATTATCACGATCTCTGTACAAACCCATTCTAATGGTTACGTGCGCAGGAACGCCTGGATTGGTTTTGCAATATTTTCTTATTTTCTTTTTTTTTATTTTTTCCTTTTTTGGCGCTCGGCGACGAAAGTCTGCGGGCAGATCGGCCGTCCCTGAGACAGATTGTTTTATCCATCTTCTTTCTTTCTTTTTTTTTTTTAATATTTATTAATTTTTCTTTACGATCCAATTCGCTCGGCGTTTGTTTTCTATTTCATTCTTTCGTAATATCATTGCCACCTTTTCCCCCCACTTTTGTTTCTTTTTCAATTACCGTTTATACGAGCTACCTAAGTACATATTTAATTTAACCCTCTCGTTACGGCAGTCTGCTCCGCGGGGTAACGCCACCATACGAGGCACCGCGCCGCCGAGCTAACGTCAAGATCCGGCGCTCGTATTCACAGGTATTTGGAAGAGGCCGTCTAATTCCGGCGCTCGTACACACAGGTCATCGAATGGAGGCCGTCTAGATCTGGCGCTCGAACACACAGGTAGTCGAGTGGACGCCGTCTAATTCCGGTGCTCGTAACGAAAGGGTTAATTTTAATTTTTAATATCTTTTTTTTTGTTATCTTTTTAATTCTATGTCGCATTTAGAGAATATCGATTTTGACTATCGCGTGTCACTTGGCAGTTTTTTTTTATTTTCTTTTTTTTTTTTTTTTAATATTTACAGTTAAGAATTATCATCGGCTAAAGTTTGTTCTTTTTAATTATTTTATCTTTCTCGTAACTTTCGCCGATCACATTATTAATATTATCATTCTCTTTTAATAATACGCGTAGCGAATAGAAATTGCGTTTGGATGACGATGACGTATATATCTATCATTTTATAATAATCGATTAAAATATTAAATTATTTACAAGCATAGTACGATCATGTAATTGAGAAATCTCGCGCTCGTAGTTCCGTTTAATTTGGTGCTACCATTGCCACCATTGTCATGGCCGCCGTTGCCGCCATTGTTATCGTCATCGTTTTCACTGGCAGTGTCACCTTTGATCTCAACGATAGTGTCGAGTCGTTCGACTTGAGTTCTGTGACGATCTATCGATGGATCGCTGTCATTTGTATCGTCCGAATCGACGTCTATCATGTGATCGTTTAATTTGATCTTAACTACCGCGTCTACCGGATATTTACTCGTATGACGATGACGATTATCTTCGTCGGACGATGTAGTTCCGCTATTTACCGCAGTAGCAGCAGCAGCAGCTATTCTAGCACTTCTTTCGCAACGTGGACAACTATTGTTGCCGTTAGACGAACTTTCATCGCTTTGACAACGGAAACATATGAGATCTCCTTCGGTTGAAAAATTACAATGTTCACAGTGAACCAAAACAAGACCGTTACCGTGACAAAGCTCACAAACCGGACTGTCGTCTTCCTCAGCATCTTCGTCTTCCTCTTCATTTTCTTCATCTTCATCTTCTTCATGTTCATTATCCTCTTTTTCCTTTTCCTTTTGTTTTTGACGTTTTTCCGTTTCAACGAAAGTTTCCTCCCGACGAAAATATTCGGGTGACAATAATTGCTGTTGTTGTTGATCCTTGAACTCTTGTCGACCAGATCTCGGTGACGGTGAATCCTGAAAATAGTTTCGTGATCTAGGCGACGTAGAGATTTCTTGAATATCACGTGACAATCTTGGCGATGGACTATTACGGACAGACGTCTTGTATTCCGGTCTAAGGAAAGTTAAATCCTCCCTAGGATCTAAACGTTCCTCTACGTAACGACCAAAATAAGATCCCGGTGTCTGTGGTCTGTACGTGCAAGTACGTGTCTTTTGATCGCATTCGCTGCACAGCAACAGGTTTGATTTGCTTCCGGGTTGTGAGGCGTAACCGTTGCACGTTCCGTAATACCTGTCGGAATACAGATAGACAGTGATCGAAGAAAGAAATGGAAAAGAAAGTTAAATTGTCTTTTGTCAAATCAAAACAATAAGGAATACAAATAATGGATAAATATTGCGTTACCTGGAAAGTTCGTACCGACATTCTGATAAATTGGATTATATATATATATATATAATTATTGATAAAATTCGAACATGATACTTAGATAACCTGCAGATTAATTGATTTGTTTCAGTAACGTACGGAATTCAAAGTTTTCTGCATGTTACTTAGGTAATGTACACATTAAAATATCTTTAGGACAACCAGCGATAAAACAATATCTTGACACTGGGTCAGGGTTTCAGAAAATATAACTGTAAATCTAATAAGTAATGTACAGGGTATCTAGGTAATTTGAGAAATGAAACAATTATCGACACGTCAACTGTTCATCCTGATTATTCTGCAGAATAACTGATTCCTGTACAATAGTAATAGGTAACATATATATTAAAAAATATTAATTCGAACTTTTCGGGTAACCCAATAGATGGATAGACATATAAATACCTTTCGTCTTCGTCGCTTTCGAAAAAATGCTGACTTAAGCTACCGATCGATTTGGTGTCGCTTAATCTTGCACCTACGTTTAGTTCGACGTTTGTCAATGAACCAATAGAATCCTCGACCCTAGCTTGTTCAATACAACGACGTATAAGCTCCATCTTTGCTTTGCCGCGCTCTCGCGGCCTTGTTTCTCGTTAAATGATGCTTTCGCGATTACGCTCGTTGTTGTCCTCTACGCTCGATGTCGAACTAACACCGCAAATTTGCAACTCGATTTCTGCCAAACGTTGTTCCACTTTCCATTCTCTTTGATTCAATCTAGCGTTAAGGGTTGCGTTTTCCGTTTCCAACGTTAACTGACGTTCCCTCAAGTGTTTGATTTCAGCTATGAGTGCTTCGTGCGAGGTCACATCGGGTAACGGTGTCGCACCTTCGCTCATTAATTGCGTCATGCTGTTGCACGTCATACCTGTAACATGTTAAATTTGTAAGATATTTGAGAAACATCATATATGCCTTTTGCTGTTCTTCAAAACTTGAAAAAACATTAATAGATGCGTTCCTGAAGATTGGTGTAAAACAATTGAATAATAGAAGTCTTAAAAAATCAACAAAAATAATATAATAAACGATGAGTTTTTAATCATAAGATATGTTGTTCTATTATTAAGTATTAGGTTGGGGAAAAAGTTATCCATTATTTTTACGTTAACTTCAAACCTTTATTTAACATACTTCTGGTTGTCTGATTTTGATCAAATATGCACAGTTTTGTTCGTTAATTTATTAACGTTTTAAAGGTAGCTTCATAATGCCTGTCTCATAAAAGTCTTGGTCTCTATTTGCGAAAAACTCTTGTGATCGATTTTTACAATCTCCTTTTAATGTCAATTTCTTATCAATAAGAAAGTTTTGCAGTGCAACAAAAAGATGATAATYGCTTAGTGTAAGGTCTGGTCTATATGATGGATGCATCCAAATTTCTAAACCAACCTCCTGGAGGTTCTGGGAAGTCACTATAGTCATGTGTTACCTGACGTTGTTCTGATCAAACACAACACCTCTCCTTTTGGCCAATTCTGGCCGTTTCTGGTCAATCGCTTGCTTTAAATGATCCAGTTGTTGACAGTAAAGATCCGAATTTAGTGTTTG
>NW_015149031.1:771148-841392 GCF_001465965.1 Polistes dominula | reverse complement strand
TTTTATATCTTTATTATTATATATATATTAAAGATATAAAGAACTAATATTTAGATAATTTGCTAAAATGATAAAAGCTAATAACTACGGTAATCAAATCGTATACGTTAATCGAGAGAAAATTTAACTTGCATATTTTAGAATACATTCGTGATGGTGATGAGGTTTGTGGGAAAATGGGTGTATATGCAATACATAGCCATAAATTGCAATAATAATTAGATTGAGAGCAATGATAGATCATTGGTGACACCAACGGTTAAAAATTGAAGAAAAAGAGAGA
Source organism: Polistes dominula (assembly GCF_001465965.1). The sequence continues at coordinate 841,109 of NW_015149031.1, read as the reverse complement.
TAGAGAGAGAGAGAGAGAGAGATTAAAGAAGTTAAATGGTGCAATGTGTGTAAAACAATGAAGATGATAGTATATTCTGTTAATTAAAAATCTTTATTTCGCAAAGTATTTGCAAATCATTGAAAATCATTCTTGAAAATAAAAATTTATGGACGATCAACTCGTAAATTGCTTTATTTTTTCCTTCTGTTAATATCAAAACGTAATTTTGTAATGAAAAAGTCAAATTTAATCGAATTCGACAATTCGTGATCATCCGTAACTGTGTTTTCAAGATTTAAATCTAAAAAAAAAAAAAAAATAAAAAAAAATGTAATTTACAAAATCTTCTCAAGTGCTTTCGTATTGTTTACGAATATTTGTTGAAATGATTAGAAATTTTTCGAAAATATTAGCGTGTTGGTTCAGCCGAGAAGTAATTAATGAATTAATGAATTAATGAATGAATGAGTGAAAGAATTACTTCTATTATTAATTAAATATAAGAATAATTGTGATAAGAAAATTGAATAATAATTTAGGGTGATATTGTATACGTATATAAGAAGCTATTTCGTATACTACTTAAATATACTACTACAAAAGCGTTATAGAGCACGTTGGAAATATTATACGAATGGCCAAGAAGTTATTATAGCGACATAATTATGTCGATCGATCGATACGACCTAATAATTATCGATAATAAAAATATTCAACACACAATAGATTATAATACATTTTTTTTTTCTAATTATTTTTTTTTTCCCAACATTGTCATATTACATTTTCATAATTAATTTCAATTTTATTTCAAAACAACAACAACCAAAAAGCGAAATATGTATTATTCATTAGAAATTTTTCGTTCGTAAATAATAATTATTTAAAGAAAAAAAAAAAATAATAAAAAATGAAATACTCGAAAAACAAAAAGTTTCGTTAGCGAAAAGCTTGAATAAATAATCAAGCTTATATTAATTATATTTTTAATATAATTTTATTTAAAATATTTTATTAAAAATATAATTAATATAAAATATAAATTATATTCAAAATAGTTAATTAATAATAATTATCTATTGTTTTTGTTTTTATTTCATACGTGAATTTCAAAATTTAGATTTTATTTTTGTTTTCGTATTAATGCGTTCGAAAAAAAATAAGGTAATCACAAAATTTTGATAACGTATTCCAATTTGATAGTCGTATCGTTCGAAATTGAGAAAAGGTAAAGTGAGATAGTGATTATTGAGTAGAATAATATATGAAAGGGCAGACAAAGAAAGAAAGAAACAGAGAGAGAGAGAGAGAGAGAGAGAGATAGAGAGAGAGAGATAGAAAGATACTAAAAGGGTGTGATGATACATACGTGTTACGGATTTTATTCTTGAAACTTGTCGATGTTCACGCAATGATGATTTTATTATTATTATTATTATTATTATTATTATTATTATTATTATTATTATTATTATTATTATTATTATTATTTCTTTTTTTATTATTTCAATCCAACATTATTAACTATATCTTTTAAGTAACCTATTCATTAGAGTATAATAATATTTCGTTGGAAGGGATAAAAAATATTATCCCTTTTATTATAGCTCAACTTTACTTTTTTATTTGAATTTATTTAAATATAAGCTTCGAAAAGAAAGAGAATATTATTTTTATTATTCAAACTATTGTTCGTTATTACGTATAATTATTTGAAGGGTAAGGTGTTCGAAACTTCTTACGAATTACGATAATAATAATAAATATATTTAAATTTATAATAAAAAAAAAAAAAATGTTATTTGCTCTGAAAGGATTGAAATGCAACTCGTTTTTCTTCTATTTTTGATAAAATAGTTTAATTAAAAAAAAAAAAAGAAAAATCAAACGAAACCTAACTTTAACGTGATAACGATTTTCTTAAAATGAGAATAATTCATTTTTCTAAGATTTCAATTGAATGTGTCGAAACGGTTTCAGTAAAAGGAAACGAACAGAAAATGAAAGGAAGAAAAATAGGAGGTAAAAAGATTTCTTTATCCAATCGAAGTTTGTAAAAAAAAATAAAAAGAAAATTCACCTTTATAGAATTAGCTTTTGGTCGAATAAATGAAGAAAAAAAAAAAAGAGAGAGCAATCGATGTAGGGGAAAAGAATCTTGTAACGAAAGTAAAGAAGACGCAGTATGTTAGAAAACACACATTTATGTGTGTAAATTGTGTGTGTGTTCTATGTGTTTGTTTGTATATGTGTGTGTACATGTGATTCTACGTTAGTGATGACGTCAAATGGTGCCGGGGTCATTGCGTGAATGTCGATCTCGTTTCGAAGAAGTAGAAGAAGAAGTAGTAGTAGAAGAAGAAGAAGAAGAAAAAGTAGAAGAAAAAGTCGACAAATAGGGCGTCGATGTGAGAAATAGAATGATATAGTAAGGAACATTATATATATATATATATATATCTATCTACATTGACATGTATATAAATTAGGTCTTTCCAAAAGTTCTTATTTGTTGTTGTTGTTTCATAAAATTTAATTTTTTACACGTATAATATTTTATATTTAACTGTTATTTAAATTATTATTATTACTATTAACTGGCATTAGGAGCTCGAAAGTTCATTGCCGCAAATACCAAATCCCGCCATTGTTTTCGTGTTATTTAAATTAAAGGAAATAAATGTTTGATCATGCAAATTGAAAGATTAGATTAGTGATTTTAATTCTCAAAATAAATAATTTTAATTAAAAAATATTGTTACAAGTAATATACGAGAAATTTCATTATATAAGGTGTTGTTTTATTAAAGTTGCGTCATGGTGTCGTCAGAGATTCGTCAAGGTTTTAACTTATTGATTTTCACATTATACACAAATTTTATTACCTTTTTAATTATTATTTTACGATAGATCGTATCGTACAATAATTTATTGTTTATATAGAATCGTATATTAAACATTGTGCATAGTAAAATTGATTTATTGTTACAAAATTAAATGGAAATTTTGGAAACAACCTAATAAATATATACCTGCATACTATATATATGTAATAGATATAGAATTGATAATTATATATAATAATAATAATAATAATAATAATAATAATAATAATAATAATAATAATAATAATAATAATAATAATAATAATAATNATATAATAATAATAATAATAATAATAATAATAATAATAATAATAATAATAATAATAATAATAATAATAATAATAATAATAATAATAATGTGTTAGATGAACGTAGATGAGTTTAGATCGGTTCATACCGGATCGTAGGCTTGACCTCTCATAGATTGTGGTATAGAACGTGAAAAACGTGATAACGTGATAACGTGAAAAACGAAGGGGGACACAGCTTTGACGGGCCCCTGCTTCGCTTGGAATATTTACCGCACTCTTTACCTGCAGTCCCCATATTGAGTATGCTGATCTCCCCGAAGTATGAACCCGCCTTAAGGGTGGCGAGGACTGTCTTCCCATCATCGGCTACAACCTGGAGCCGACCTCTGTTAACTATGTACATCTCCTTTCCTACCTCACCTGTTCAACATAAACACCCAAACGTTATAATAAATATCAATTTCATTTAATTATTATTAATTAACAACTAAATTTATAGATGTTTTCTTTATTATTATTTTTTAAATTAATAAACATTGTGTTTTTGAATGAAGAAGTGGGTGGAGGGGATGAATTAATATTTACGTATATTTTATTTACTGTATTGAAAATCAATATATATATATATATATTTTTTTTTTAATATTTTTTTTTTAAATATTTTTTATATTAATTTTATATTAATTTTATATTAATTTTATATTAAATTTTATTTAATATATAATTTTAATTAATATAAATTTTATATTAATATAAATTAATATAAATTAATTATATATATATTTAAAATAATAAAATTTTGATTTGATATGAGTCAAATTGGTTCAGTTCGTAAATCTAGTGTTAATATAAAATTATATAGTATAATTATTAATTTAATATAATTTTAAATATAATTAAATATAAATTTAATTAATGTATTTAATAGTAATTTAGCGTAATTGTAAATTTATTTCTTTTAATATGTACCGTTGAAGTTCGAAAGCTGTTAATGTGTATACTACCTAATTAATATATCCATTACCACATAATATTATATATATAATATTATATATAATATTATATTCGATTACTCGGAATAATTCGTACCATATATTGACCAAAACTTTTCAAATAATAATAATAATAATAATAATAATAATAATAATAATACAAATAATAATGTGCAATCGTATGTTTGCTGGGAAAGCTTAAACCGATATCGTGAAAAAAAATATATTTAATATATTACAAACATATAATAAGTCTATATAAATCTATTTATAAACTACAACAAACTTTCTGTGCTTCTGTGCAATAATTGTTAATACTTATTAAATATATTATAACACAAAACTCGATCGAATCATTGAATCAGATAAAAAAAAAAAGAATGAAGAAAATTGAAAGAACGATTAATTATTTCTTCCTATTCGTTATTTTTATTTTCTTATGGTATTACTATTATAACGATGACAATAATTTTATATTATCAAAAGAAACAAATTTAAAGATTAGATTCAGAAAATATTTTATTACGATTTAACTGCATACTATATACATATATATATAATGTGATCAAAATTATTGAACTGGTTACAAGATTTTTCTATTTTCTTTCTTTTTTTTTTGGATTATTTTTCCAACCAAAATAATACGATTCGTTCTCGGCGTCGTTATCCAAGAAAAAAGGAGAAATAAAAAACAAACGAGTAAGTATAAGTCTTGTCTTTCGGACTCATTACTAATCTTTGGTATTTTGAAGAGATCTTTTCTCGTTTTAACTCACTCTCGAATAAAATATAAAAAAAAAAAAAAAACAAACCCTTTTCTTTGTTACTATCCGTTTTGTCTTATCATTTTATCCTTAGTATAACCGTATTTCTTTCCTTCGAAAAAAAGACATTGCAATGTAGCACATAGAAGTGCATCGAGATCGTCGAATTCATTTTTCCGCGGTAGAATCGTTCTTGTTGCCAAGGAATCCGGATAAAAAGGAAGTTGAAAAGAAATACGAAGAGAAAGAGAGAAAGAGAGAGAGGGTTCATTTTTGGCCATCCTTTTCCGGAACATCGATTGGCGTATTTCCAGAATTTCGTCTTAACGAGGAAGCATTGTGTTGTAAGAAAATAAAAAAAATATAAAAAATAAAAGAAGAAAAAAAAACAGTAACCAAACAAATTATACAGCAAAGAAAAGAGAAAAAAACATTGAAATTGTAGAAGATATATATATATATATATCCATATACATATATATAGATATATATTACATTTATAACAATGTTAATAATAATAATTAATAATAATATAATACACAATGTTAAATATATACATATATATATATATATAGGGGTACAAATACATAATATATATATACATATATAAGAATGTGACGAAGTTGGGTGCAACTCGCAAAAAAAAAACTTTTAGTCGTGTGGTTTGTGAAAATAAAAAATAAAAAACCAATGAAAATTTAGCAAATAATTAATATAAAACAAAGAATATACCTTTTCGACAAATGTAGTCGCCAGGTGAGAAAAGTACCGGTCGCAATCTGAGTACCAACTCGCATAGAAAACCAGCTTCCGTGTTCTGAAATATTTCTACCCTTCTAAGTGTTTCCAAATGCACGTTTATAGCTATCTCGGCCTTCAGCTTGTCTGCAAATGAAAAATAACAACAACAAAAAAAAAGAAAACTCGTATATAATATTATATACGAGTTTTTCTTTTTCTTTTTTTAATTGGTTTTAACTTTCGATGTATAAAATGTAATAATAATAATAATAATAATAATAATAATAATAATAATAATAATAAAAATATTAATATTAATAATAATAAAAATAAAAGTATCAATCGCAACGTTTCGAGTTTATCGCGTCACTCATAAGAACCGAATAGAATTTATTAATTTATTATTATTATTATTATTACTATTATTATTATTATTTATTTTTTAGTACCCCCTTATTAATATTTCATTCGCTTACTTTTGTAATATCGGTACCGTATTATTATCGCTCGAAACTTTCGAGAATCTGCATTTCATGGAAACGTTATTGCATCGAGAAATGCATCTAGTTCGCGAAACGAAACGATTCCCTCAATACTCCTACCCTCATCCCAACCCCAACCCCAACCCCAAGTTCCACTTCAACCCTATCCACCTTTCCTATTCCTTCGTTAAGACTTCTATAACGCTCAATGCTATTTCCTTTTACCGTTGGATTATTGAGAATGACGTTTAACTTTGATAATAAAAATAATAATTTACTACAGTGAATTTTCATTTAATATTTTCCCACCACGGTTAACCCCTTTTTATTACGACTATTCAAGCATGTATAATATAATATCGCATATATTTGAAAATGTTTCTAAAGTTAACGTGACGTTAAATGATTATATTTTTGTTTTTATACGGTGAATAGTAACAAGATTATTATTATTATTATTATTATCCTCCGTTATTTGAGATTATCTTGTTTCTAAATTTCATCTCTTTTAATAGATTGATTCAATTAATATTCGTTTTAATTTGTAAGAGAACGTACTATCATTAAAGTGAAAGAATTAAGAAAATAATTTTGCATTTTTAGTTAATATTTATTTATATTGTATATTTGTATCTGATAAAATATAAATAATAATTGTTAACGTTCAGATTTGTCAGATTATTTGCAAACGTTGATCGTATAATTGTTTTTAAGTTGTTAACAAAGTTTCTTACGAGTTAATGATAAAACATAATGTAAAACCTTTGGGAAAAACTTACAAATGATATTTAACCTGTTAACCAGGTGGGACGTATAAATACGTCAAACGTATTACTTTAAAGCTAAAGGTACAAACCTTTGTACTTTATATTTAAATAAACGAAAAAATATATATTTCATAGCCTTTTTATTTATTTTAAGCATAATAATAATAGATAATAAATAAATAAATATATAAAAAATAATAAATAAATAATAAAATAAAAAAAGGTACGTAATTAAAAAAGGATCTCTGCAGTTAACAGGTTAAAATAAATATTCCATTGCAAACTTTGAAGTTTCACTTGCAATTTTCGTACTCGAAATTTATCGATGTTTTTGTTTACCAAAAAAATAAATAATAAAAAATAAAGTACATACGATAAATCATATTTATTTGTTGTTTATTGTGGTTAGAAAATTTCACGTTTATATCAAATAACGAAATATTATATTTGCAAATGTGTATGCACATATAAATAAAAGTTGGGTTGGGAAAAAGCATAGATAGATAGATAAATAGATAGATAGATAGATAGATGGAAAACGTCATGTAGAATATCAAAATCAATTGTATGTTTTAGTATGCAACATCGTCACGGTGTTTCTGTCTCAACAACGTTTTCCACCATCTGTCATTTCACGTAGATACTTATTTTTTTCTTTTTTGTTATCCACCAATAAAACTAAGTTCTATTCTATTTTATTCGTTCGTTCGTGTGTGTATGTGTGTTAGAGAAAGAGAAAGAGGAGATGTTTCTCTTCACTTACGTTTAATATTTTCATGCAGCTTAAATAAATTCAAGCTGGCAGCTATTTGAAATTAACTATGGTCAAGATTAATCATTACCGTCTGTGTATGCTTATGAGTATGAACATATGAAATAATATAATACGTGAGTTTTATATTTTAAGATGCTTGCTTAAAATAATAATAACTTTAATTTAATAATAACTTAAAAAGTTTTTTTTTTAATATTTAAATATTAAATACATATATGAATATACATTAAATATAAAATATTATATTATTATATTATAATATGTTTTTTTCAGTTAAACTAAATCATTTAACAATTTTTAATAATTATATATTATTTCTATCGTATATCCATCGTTGTGTGAAATATTTTTCAAGTAATTGTAATATTTCTATTATGACAAAATTTGTATAATTATTTTTAAAACGACGGTTCGTTCATCTATTGACAAAAAGAAAATTAAAAGAAAAATGTAAACGTAACATTATAGTTCTCACGCTTTTATAATTACACACACACACGAACACACACTCACATGTTTAAATAAACATTTAATAAACTTACACGTTGCACTACATTTAATTACAACGAATATTGAAATAAAATTCAATTGATAGAAAAATAATTGACACGTTAACTCATCTCGAAATATATTTTCAAAACTAATAAAATGATTTATTAATTATCGATTATTTTAAACGTGTTTTAATATTTATCTTAACACGACACGAACCTAACACAACTGTTTTAAACTTTCAACGAGATATTTTTTCTTTTTTATTTTTTGTTGAAATTCGAATAAAATAACACGAGAAAAAAGGTAAGAAATATAGGTATAGGAAAGTGCTTTGAAAGAAGAAGAAGAAGAAGAAGAAGAAGAAGAAGAAGAAGAAGAAGAAGAAGAAGAAGAAGAAGAAGAAGAAGAAGAAGAAGAAGAAGAAGAAGANAAGAAGAAGAAGAAGAAGAAGAAGAAGAAGAAGAAGAAGAAGAAGAAGAAGAAGAAGAAGAAGAAGAAGAAGAAGAAGAAGAAGAAGAAGAAGACTATACTTTAAGGATAAATATTTGTCTGACTTACCAGGAAGACAGCTGACAGCTTTCTCCTCGTCGGAACATTTTTGCGTCAACCAAAGATAATCGAACCATTTGATAACTTTAACTTGTAGATGATTAGGTACACGTCTCATTCTCATGTACGTTTTAACACCGTCCAACTTTGCTGAAATGAAAAACAAAACAAAAACATATTTATATATTGTACATATCGTATCGAATGATAGGATGAAAAAAAAAATTAATTATTTTTCTTTTTTTACTGTTTTTTTGTTTTTTATTGGTAATGGAAGAATTCATACGAAATATTTAATAAAAGATAATGCGTATCGTTTTATCGAATATTTAATAACAATAATAATAATAATAATACTTACAATTGCACACATATAATATATAATATATATATTTTATACACAAATCATCAAATTATTATAAATACTATAAAGTTTAATTTGATTGAACCTTCAAATAAAATCTTGTATTATACCTAAATAATTCAAAATATATACATATCACTATTCCAAATTGATAAATACCTCATTATGATTAATATCCATTAAAGAATGAGTTTTAATTTCATTTCATTTCATTAACCGAATAATATTCAAATAGAAGTAATTACTTAAAATATTAAATTACTCTGCATAGTTCATTATTAGTTCTTTTAATTATTTCATTCCAAAATTAGAAAGAGAGATAATAATATTATTAAAAGTAATAATTATTCACTATTAACGTAAACGAGTGTTAATACGGAAAGTTGCATTTATAGTTTAAAAAAAATAAAAAAAAATAAAAAAAAATAAAAAAAAAGCATGTGCGCATATCACACAAGTTAGAAGTGAAACCTTCAAATAAACAAGTTTCGAGGATGATTTATTATATAATATTATTAAAATGTTATTTGCCTTTTTTAATTTGTAATTATTTATTTAATTATTAATTTAATTATAAAAATGCGCGCCTGTTCGTATGCAACTCTCCAGACAAACTATGAAAATGTTGCTTGCGAGCGCCATCTACTGAAACCGAATTTTTTTGTAGTCAAAACTGTTTATACACGTATGTATGACGGGTTGCCTATCTTTCGGGCAGAAAAAATTCCGTCCCTATAGATGGCGCTCGCAAGCAACATTTCCAAAGTATGTCTGGAGGGTTGCATTCACATAGGCGCGCATTTTTATACTAATTACAAAGAAATTAAATAATTAAACATTTTTAAAAATGTTTGCAAATCAACTATTTTTATAAATAATAATAAAAATTGAACTCTTATATTGTAATTAATTTATGCATATTTTTAGAACAATATTTAGTATTTTATATGAAATTAAGACCGTTTCTTTCCCCCACTACATCACCGCGTTTCATTTTTTCAAATCACACCCAATTCTAAAAAAGTTTTCACTTAAAAAAAAAATAGAAATAATAAACATTCAGTATTAACGTAAACGGGAGTTAACACAGAGAGTTGCATTTATTATTTCAAAAAACAAAATTAAAAAAAAAGGAAAAAAAATTTCCAATAGATAACGATGAAACATTGTTGATAGTTTGTGTCCTTTTTCTTTCTCTCTCTCTCTTTCTCTCTCTCTCTCTCTCTCTATTTTTTCCTTTCAATTATTTTTGCTTGCAAAAATAAACAAAAATAAAAAGAAAAAAAAAGAAAAATAGGAAAAAATATCTACATGTAATGACAATACCGCGATATTGTGGTATATCGAGCGTACGATCGTTGTACGGGTCACAGCTCGATCACAATGCAATGAAACGGAAAAGCAAGATACGGTTACCCTTCTATACGAATTTATCGGTTTCGTTTATTGTTAAAAGAGAGAGAGAAAAAAAGGGAAGAGAGAGAGAGAGAGGGAGGGGGAGTAGAAAAAGAAATTACAAAAACGGATATCCTGTGAACGTAAAAGATTATTCTTTTAAGAATCACGAAGGAAAATGTGTCGAATAGATAATTCAGAGTCTCGATGAAATAAATCTAAAAAAAAAAAAAAAAATAGGAGGAAGAAGAAGAAGAATAATATAATTCAAGTCATTCTTAAAGATTGGCAAGATCCATTTTAAATGAGGTAAAAATCAATGGTTAAACTTCATTTATGTCCGTTTCCGGCATAGCGAAAAGAAGTACGTTGAAATTCGTAGGAGTATAAGTGAAATCAAATTTCAATTCCGGGATTCTACGAAATACGTGCTTTGTATGTAATGTATAATGATATATATTTATGTATGTATGAGCTCTTTGGGTGAGTAGTTGTTCATTCTATATATATATATATATATATTGTCATTGTTAGAAGATGTGGTTTGTTCGGGATTGTGATCGATCAACGATCGTACTAACACAATTCTATCTTTTGAAGCTTTACCGAAGTATATACGAACGTTTTAAGACACCCAGGATAGATGGATGAATGGGTTGGTGGATAGATGGAGGGTTGGTTGGTTGCTTGGATGGATGGATGGATGGATGGATGGATGGATGGATTGAGTTCGGTTATTCGGATTAAATTTCTCTTTTTCTGTGTGTGTGTGTGTATGTATGTGACGGTAACAATTTGTAGGAGGGGAAAAAAAAAACAAATTAAAAAGGAATTTATATTATAAAGAAAGTAATTACAAAATATGGTACGTTGAACTTTAGCAAAAGGTTTATACAAAATTTTACAAAATATTATTAATAAAGTAATCGTGTGTGGAATATGAGATAGAAAAAGGAATGAGAAAAAGCCTGAAGCAATCTGATGAATAATTTATATATTATATTTAGGTAAAATGTATATTACGCTTTACCAAGAACAAATGATTTGAAAGAAAATAAAGTAATTTATTTTAAATGAGAATATTTAATTAATTGTAAATATAATTTTTAAATAACATATATATATATATCAAACTGTATAAATTAAATATGATAAAATTGAATGAAAACGAGAGTTCGCATTGTTATTAAATTAAAAAGTATATTTGACGAAGATAATAATAATGACTTTGGCTTTGAATTGATTTTTATAGATAGAATAATATAATCGATAATTAACTTTTCAAGATTTTTCCTCTATAGCATGTATATTCATTGTTCATAATCATAATGAAAAGTTTTGAAGATAATTTATTAAAGATCTCGTTCGAGAGTTTAATGAAAAGAAGATCGAAATAATCGGAAAGTTGAGGTGACTGACCGAGGAAGTAAGGGAATGGGAAGGAGGTTCTTGGAAGAGATATAACCTTGAGCTTAATCCACTCACAATTGTAAAGGTAAAAGGAAATTGGTAGGAGAATCGGATGTCGGCTACGGAAATCGAAGAAAAGTAGAGAAGAAGGTTCGAGTAATTATGACTAAAAATAAATGAAAATAAATGATCACCTTTCTATGGTGATTATTCTCGTTAAGGTTGTATATATCTATATATATATATATATATATATATATCGAATAGTTTGGATAAAATAGGCTTAAATATTAAAAAGAATGAACTTACGATGAATTGTAAAAAAAAAGATTGGATTAATTTTCTATAACCCTAAAAGGGTGTCATTTTTCAATGATCTTGATTCGTCAAGCTCGTTTGAAAGCTTCGAGTAAAATAGAAAATGGTGGAAAACCGATATCAACCAACCAATCCTGCTGTTAGATATACGTACGATTAATTTCAGATTAATTTCCTGTGAGACAATCGTTTTAACGATGAGAGACGTTAAAGTATCACATGACCGTTCTCTTTCAATTTTCTTAATGGCTTTCAACCAAATATAATTACTTAATATCTATAGAAATTGTATGTGTGTACTTTCATATAAGAGAATATATTTATACTTTTCTTAATAAGGTATTATTATGTGAAACACCGATTATTAATAGAACAATAAATTTTACAGAATAATTAAAGATCACGTATCCTTGGTTGAACGTGAAAAAAGAATAAATAATCTTTTTCGCGATTTAATTATGAATAATTGATAATGTTCATTAAAAATGTATCATCGTTCGACTTAAGTTTGACTTAAAACGATTTTAAACGGATTGTTTGTAAAGAAATTTTCTTTTCGATCAAATATTACTATTATTATTCATATTATTATTTTTATTATTATTAATTTATTAAACGTACCGAGATTCATTTATACATATTTTTATCACGACGGATTAAATTACTCATCTTCGAAAAGTCATATATATTTTACGATATAATATATATATATATTTATAGTTAAAAATAATTTATATAGTTTATATCTATTTATGCAATAAGAATTTTTTCAATTACCAAATAGCACAATAACTTATAAAAAAATAATTTATATTTTATATATGTATAATATTATTGCATATATTTAAATATTTAAAATTTTTAATTTAATATTTAATTTAAATATTTAAAAATTTTTCAATATAAATATAATAATATAAAATATTAAAAAAAAAAAAAATATGAAATATAAATTTCTTTCTTTAAATTAACATTAATCCTCGTTTATTCTCTAATTCATAAAATCGTGTAATTATTTTGCTTTCTCTAACAATAATTACAAAAATAAAATAATAACATTTGATTAAAATTTATTCTAAGAAAGATAGGATAAATTAATCGACTCTCGTAATTAAAAAGTACAATGTTAACGTGACAAAACAAAATAATTAAAAATAATAACGAGAAAATATAAAGCAGATGTAAAGAATGTATCGATCTGAAAAAGGGTCCATTTTCTTTCGGTGAAAAAAAGCATTGTAAAGTACAATGATGCTGTTTTCTTTCTCTCTCTCTCTCTCTCTCTCTCTCTCTTTCTCTTATTCGTTTTTTTGTTGTTTATTTATTTCCTTTTTCTTTCTTTACTTGCACACTCTTTTCACCTTTTGGGAAAGAAAATGGTCGAGTTAAGGTCGCACCATTCTGATGGTGCTAGTGCTGATGCTGTTAGTGGTGGTAGTCGTGGTTGTGTGACGGTGATGGTGGTGGTGGTGGGCTACTGCAATGGAAATTACGGTAGGACGGAAAATCTGCATTGGCTGTATGCCAGATACATGAAGGCAACGAATGGGAGCCAACGAATGAAGCCAGCGAATGAACAAACTCCTTTGATCCAACTTTGATCGTTCCTCTCTCTTACTAACACGTTCTAGTCTCTAGTTCTATCTCCTTTCTTTTCTATTTTGCTATATATATAACATACCATATAGATTGCTTATTATCAATTCCCGCATGAATAAATCAATAGACGACAATGGATGAAACGTATTACGAAGTAAATGGTATTATAAAGCGAGCTCGAAAAATATCTTTTTTTTTCAAAAATATTCTACATATAATTTTCATCATAATATATTTTGTCAATTTCAAAAATGAATACCTATAAAATACCTATAAAATATATATATATTTAAATTACATATTATTTCAAAATATTTTATTTAATAGTATATATTATATTATATAATAAAAATAAAATAGAGAAAGAGTATATAATATAATTTAAGTATATTTAAATAAAATATTATATTTAAATATATTTTATTTAATAGTATATTCAATATTATAAAATACAAATAAAATAGTATATACTATTTTATTATATATTTTACTATTTTAGTATATATATATATATATATATATATATATATATATATAGACCAAATAATATTATTATAATATAATTATAATTATAATATTAAATTATAATAATATAAGTATTTTATAGAATTAAATATTTTGCACTTTTTTATTTTTTATATTTTTACTGAAATTTTAGGGAATGTTCGATTAATGTTAAAAAATAAAAAATATAATGAAATATCGTGTTTTAGAAATTAGCAATAGGAAAGAATCCACTTATTCGGAATATTTTCTGCATATTGGAACATAGCCAAATACCTTTAAACGTTCTAAATCGTGAAATCGGTAGTAGTAAGTATTTTCTCGCGTATTACTAATGTCCTATCCCTTTAACGAGATATATTTCTTGAAATTCTATCTACCTATATTCATCAGGAATTTTCTTTTTAAATCTAAAAATGTTAAGTAAACCGAAGGTAAAAAAGAAATGAATCAACCAAAGAAATGAAAAAAAGGGGAAAAAGTTTGAATCGTGCCTTAGGCTAATGCACATTTTCCCTTATTTCCTTCTTCTTTACCCCCACCTCTCCCTCCCCACCACTCTATTCTTTATACGATTTATTCGTTGCAAATCCATTTCCGATTGAAATTTATCCTAACACCGTGAAAACTTTTATTCTAACCGATATCTATAACAGATTTCGTCCTACCTTTCCCCCTCCTCCTCCTCCACCCATAAAAAAAATTCATTTTATTATGATATGCTTGGTTGTTAAAAAACTGTTTTCTTTCCCTTTTTGAACTAACGATACCAATCGAATCGATAAAATAAGATTAATATTTCCATCTTTTCAATATGTTTCAAATCGAAATGAAATGAAATTCGAGATGAAATGAATGTATGTTTGCGTTATGGTATTTTATTCCCAATTAAAAATATATATATATAAGAAAAAAAATGAAAAAAAATATATCACACAATATTATAATATAATAATAATAATATATGCCATTTTGCGTTAGTATGTTACTATGTCGTTACGATGTTACTAAGGTTGATGGGTTTTAATACAAAATTACGTATTCGTACTCCCATGTTGAGATGCACAATGTTCTCTAAGGATTAGCTTACAACGGACAAACGGTTACCAAACCGTTTCCATATTGTTCCTCGTTAAGCCTTTAATCTGTACGTTGTTATATTTCTTATCAGTGACTCTCCTGCGGCCTATACTATTACTACACTGTTACTATTACTACTACTACTACTATTATTATCATCTTCTATATCAAATCGATTTTTCTCTTTTAGGTATATACAAACTTCAATTCCTAATATTCATTTTTTGAAGTGAAAACTTCTTTAGAATGCATGTAATTTGAAAAAATGAAACGCGGTGATGTAGTGGAAAAACGAAACCGTGATGTAGCGGGGAAAGGAAACGGACGGTGTAGTGGGGGAAAAAAACGGCCTTAATACTTCGTAAGAAGATAAAAAAAGACAAACATATCATTATTTATAAAAATAATTGATTTGCAAACATTTTTAAAAATGTTTTATTATTTAATTTCTTTGTAATTATTATAAATATGCGCGCCTTTATGAATGCAACCCGCCAGACATACTTTGAAAATGTTGCTTGCGAGCGCCATCTATAGGGACGGAATTTTTTCTGCCCGAAAGATAGGCAACCCGTCATACATATGTGTATAAACAGTTTTGACTACAAAAAAATTCGGATTCAGTAGATGGCGCTCACAAGCAACATTTTTAAAGTATGTCTAGAGGTTTGCATACGAGCAGGCGCGCATTTTTATAATTAAATTAATAATTACAAATTAAAAGTACAAATAATATTATAATAATATTATATAATAAATCATCCTCGAAACTTGTTTATTTGAAGATTTCACTTCTAACTTGTGTGATATGCCCACATGTTTTTTTTTTAATAAACAACCATGATTGGAATACTTTGAAAAATACACACGTGCATATATATATACATAAAAAAAAAAATAAAATATAAATAAGGAAGAAAAAAAAACATTTGAATATTGCACTCGAATAACTTCGATCGTTTGACTTCTTTGACGTTGGTGGTGATGGTGGAGGAAGATGGTCGGAAGGAAAGGATGTAAAGAACTCGGAAAGTATTTCAAGAGAAAATAAGCATATTTTCTTAGGAAAAATTCAGAGTAGGTTTGAAAAAGAACGAAAAGTTGTTGCTAACGTTCACCATCACCATCACCGTCAACGTTGCCGTCGTCGTCGTCGTCGTCCTCGTCATCGTCTGGTAAGGTTATTTAAATATATATATATACCTAAATAGGTAACTATTATATATATATGCATAGGTATGTATATATATATATATATCTAGTTTGCTCATTTTTCACTCGACGAGTGGCAAAGTTTTAACGATGTTGCCCTTCACGATGGTGGTGGTTTTGGTGGTGGTACACAACTCGTTATCTTTCAGGAACGAACGTACCTACTGCTAACCCTTATCCTTTTATGCATAATATGTTTTTTTTACTTTCTTCCTTTTTCTATTTTTAATTTTTTCTATTTTTTTTTTTTTTTTTAGTTTTTAATCTTCTCATAAATCGGTAAACAATATTTTCCTTTTCTGGCTTTTTTACTAAAGCGAATACATGTTTTTTTTTTTTTATTGTTATTGTCAACCATTTTAGTTAGTTAGTTTTTAAGTATTCATTTTATGGAAAAAAAAATAAAACGAATTATTTTGCAAGGAAAGTAATACATAAATAAGTATACATAATAAAAGAATTTTTTTTTATTTTTTTTTTTTTATATAGAATAGAATATTATTTAAAATGATGCAGGTATTTAATATTGAAATATTTTTCCCTACCGAATAGTTTTGAAGAAGAAGAAGAACAAGAAGAAGAAGAATGACGTAATATTATATTTGATAAAAATGCATTTGAAAAAATGTTTGTTCTTTTTCAATTTTCGAAAAATCGTCCATAGAGAAATTCTCTCCGGTATGAAATCGCGAGTCGTCATTTTTTTTTTTTTTATTATTCTCGAAGAAATTTGAATTATTGTAGTCAACGAGCTTTTTTTATTAGAAGGTTCCATCAATAAAAATTTTTGCGGTTTAATACTTCTCTCGCCCAACTTACGAATATTATTCAGTAGAATGCACTTTCGGATTTATATCATATATATATATTCTTTTTTGCACGATATTTCAATTGATATTAAACGTATTCATTATTTTTTCTTTTTCTTTTTTTGTTTCCAAAATAAAATATTTTATTCATGCATTCTTACGGCTTTTTGCGTTCCACGATAATATTTGTACAAACAAACGAACGAACAAAAGATAAAAAAAAAGAAAAGGAAAGACAAATAAAAAACAAATTCTTTTCATTTTTTTCTTTTATCTCGAAAAATAAAGTACCCCTATACTATATTTTTCTGCCATACGGTAGTTACATGGGAAAGGATAATAAAAAAATATGAAGGACATATATTTTTCTCCGGATTTGACGTTTGCTAAATCCGAATAATATAAACTACGCGTAAACGTAGTCGAGTTAGTATGATTAAAAATAAATCGTTCGTTCGTTCGTTCATTCGTTCGTAGAAGATTACGAACGTTAAACGAGACCATTCCTCTGACATAACTATCCCTTGACTTCCCCTACCACCCTTTCTCCCACCTCATTCCACGATCATAGAAGGATACTTGGAATCTCGAGACGTAAGTTAATCTCTAATTAATCTTTTTCGAATGATATTTCAAATATCTACTCGTACGAAACGATTTAGACTTCGGTACGTATATACCGTGATTACTATTCCCCCATGGTATAACCCGTAAACCTGAACAACACATAGATATGCTATTAAATCGGGGGGAAAGGGAAGAAGAGTTGTGTGTGTGTTATGTATGTGATTCTTCAACTCTCAAACGTTAGTCGTAAAATTCAAGCAAGTGTATTCAACTATAAGGTAGAGAAGATGGTCGATAATTACAGTTAGGGGTGAAGAAGGGGAAGAAGGGAGAAAACGAGGAGATGTAAAATATTGATCGATCTGTTCGATATCGTTATAGGGATTTTACAGATTTTCTAGAAACTTTTTTTACGAAATAGAATACGGAATGTGATGTTTATTCTTTACTAAGGAAGGATATTTTTAAATTGATCGAAAGAAAAAAAAAAGAAACATCTTCGAATAGCAACATGCGTTACAAAAAAAAAAAAAATTAAAAAAAAAAGGGAAAGATCTTTTTTTTTCTTTTTCTTTCGACGTGAAGAAAAAAATGATTAAAAATAGAAAAGAAAAAAACTGCGAAAAAAGTAGGTAATAGGAGTAGTAGTACTAGTAGTAGTATTAGTAGTATTAGTAATAGATGAGAATTCATACCATAAATGTGAGTTTATTAATGCAAGAAGGTACTTTATGAAGAGAGAAGGGAACGTTTTATCCAACGATTAACGATTTAACGAGAGTTACAAACGGCATAGGTAAATATACGCTAAACGTCATTTCTCTTACTTCGTATATAACACTCTTTGCAAAATCGATCGAAACGAAATGGAAGTACATATATATCTATATATAATGCATATACGTATAATATTATATATAACTCGAGTTAACATTTTAAGTTTATTTAAAAATAGTAGACGAAAATAGAACGACGAAAGATGAAAAAGAAAAACCCTCGTCTTTGCTATTAAAAAATAACAATATTAATAATAATAATAACAATTCTCTATTGGTAACTACTACAGTGGTTCGTTAGCGTCCTATTATACTCTATTAGAATAAAAGAATACAAAAAAAAAGAAATAAGAAAAATAACTAGAAGAAACGAATGAATAAAGATAAAGATTTCTACGATAGTTAGGACAATAGTCAATCGTTAGATAATCATAGTAGTATCCTCTTTCTTTTAATCCCTCTCCTCTCCTATCCTTCCCCTGGTTAGTCCTTTGTAAGTATTATATTATACAGAACGAATCTTTCGAATAGAAAAAAAAAGAAGAAAAAAAATGCAAAAAAAAAAGAACGAAAATGTTCCTCCTTCCGATCCTCTCGGATTTAACGCGACTCACTCACTCACTCAGAGTCATAGTCCCCGATGCTTTTATATGGTGAATTGGTGCTGTTCCTATCGGTGTTGGGGTCGTTAGTAGTGGTAGTAGAGGTGGTGGTAGTGTAGTAGAGGTGGTGGTAGTGGTAGTGGTGGTGGTGGTGGTGGTAGTAAGGAGAGAAAGAGAGGAGAAAGGAAGAGGGAGGGAGGGGGATCGATGACGTCAGCACCAGAGAGTGCTATTTTTAGAAACGAGGGGGGCGGTAGTAGTCCGCAGCATTGGCTGGGGTGAAACCCGCTGACATCCCCCCTCACCCCAACCCACAACCCCAGTCCACCCTCCACCCCAGGCGTCCTTCGCAACCCTTCTCTTCCTCTCATTCATCCTCCTGACCCAAAGAATGGAACAGCCGTAGACTCGCACCGCACCGCACCGCGCCGCACCGTACCGCACCGCACCGTATCGCACGGTACCGCACGGTATTCGCGTCACAACTAGGCGGAAGAGAATTTCTACGTCTGCGCGTTTCCATCGCACCCCCGGTGGTCCCGTTCGACCGCACTGCTGATTCCACCACCAACATCCCCACCATCTCTAACACCCCCCTCTCCCACCACCACCACCATCACCATCGCATTTATTACCACCACTCATAGAGAAAGACAGATTTTTGATATATCGTTCCTCTTTTACCATCCCAGAATGCTACTTATGTACCTTCTCGTTAGTGTCTACCAACCCTCACTCTCATCCTCTTCCCTCTTCCACCCCCTCAACCCTTCTACCTTAACTTCTTCTTTCCTAACGACGCTAAATTTATTAATTATCTTACCCGCATTAATGCCATAGCGAACTAACACGGATCGATCCAACGATCATCATCCACCCCCTCACCCTCCCACCTTCCCCGAGTCTCTTTTTATCTACGTTATTTAACGTAGACATAGATATAACTTTTGCAAGAAAATTTGTTAGATATTTTATCGATGCAACTAACGAACAGAGTTGATAGAACTTTACCAAGAACCTATTTCTTCCTCTTCCTTTCTTTTTTTTTCTTCCGTTCTTTCGAGACGATGATATTTCATTATACGTCATGTTAAGAGATGTATCTCGATCGTTTCAGTTTCTTTTTTTCTTTCTCATGCATCTATCGAGATTCGAATTTTGTTTCCGTTCATCCCTTTTTTTTCGTAGATAAACATAAAAAGATTTGAACGAGTCCTGGCAAGTAAGAGTTTCTTCGTTGCAGTTGGGTTTTTTTCTTCCACCTCTCCTCACTACCCCTCACCCTCTCCCTACTCACCCATTGATTCCCGTCTATATCTTCTACCAAACGTAGGATATCAATGTCCTTTTCATTTCCTGAAAGTTTGTCTATCGGAGTATCAATTTCGATCTGAATCGAAGTAAGTAGAAGTCTGGAATTTCTGAACCAAGAGTAGACGAGACGTCAGTCGCAATCAGCGAAGTGTTTTTTTTTTCTTTCATTTTTTTCCCCTTATTTTTTCTTCCTTTGATTATCAAACTGTCAGGAGAGACGACAGGTAAAAGGAACATTATTTTCCTTTTTTTTTGTTATCGTCACGAAACGTAAACTAGATTGGTAGATACTTTATTATTATTATTATTATTATTATTATTATTATTATTATTATTATTATTATTATTATTATTATAATTATTATTATTATATCGTCGTTTGATAACAGTTTGCACGTCAGTTTTGAAAACGTCAAATATTTATTAACCAAATATTTAATTTTGTAATAATTAATAAACTCCGACAATTTAAAAATTTATTGTTAGTCGTTTCAATTATGCGTCAAAGTTGCATCAAGCTTAGAACGAGGCGGGGAAGGGATGGGAAGGTCTTTTTTTGTTTATTTAGCGAGTGATAAATTCAACACACCGGGGACTCAAAATTGTCTCACTCCCTATGCTGGCTTCACTTAGTGCGAACAAAGTTGCATCAGGGTTTGCGTCAAAAGTGTTATACACTTTATAAATTTTATTAATAACAATTTCAAATCGTAGACGTGATACTTCGAATAAACCGCATACGACTCGAATAAATAATTATAATTAAAATAGAAAACTATTCTATACGTCGATCGATTATTTGATTCAAACGATTCAATTAATAATTCTCTAGATATAATATAAAAATTTAATTAAAAACAGAAAAAAAAGAAAATAATTTATTTTACGTTATCCGTGATGATATCGCTGACAATGTTTATATCGTTGACTTTGAAGCTGGTAAATCGGGGACATATCAAAGTCAATCTGTAGACAGGTTTGCGAAACATTTCGGAAACTCATCAAATTGAAAACGTTGAAATGTTTCCGGTAACGGGTACGGTAACACGAACGGGAACGGGTTTTACTGTGAGAACCCGTACTCCTCTTATCTCGAGATACGATGATCGGGAATAGCTTTCGTTCTACAAGTTCGGACGCTTCCGATCGAATCATGTTAGAATTTTGGGTTTGAGAGTAAAATGGGAGTGAGGATAAGAGAATGAAAACGAAAACCTGAGAAAGAGAGAGAGAGAGAGAGAGAGAGAAGAGAGGATTTGAAACGTAGAAGAGGTTGGCTGGTTAGTTCGATTTGATACTACACTATCGGGGAACGTTTGATGTGAGAACCCATTACGGAAAATTGAACGATGCCGAAGGGTGACCACCGATGATGCCTCTCGACAACAGATATCACGAATCTCCGGACATAGGCAGCAGCCATTTGCTGTGGGTTGGTTTCAACCCGAGTGCCAACACAACGACGAGACAGACGACGACGACTACGACGACAACAACTAGCATCACGGATGACGCACTGATACCGGTATAACACGGACTACTGAAGGAGAAGAGAGGGAGAGAGAGAGAGAGATAGAGAGGTAAGAGGAAACCTAATGCTTCGATACCACGTTTCACAGTCCCAAACCGCTTGGAGACCATCCTACGTGTATATACACATGGCTATGTGCATTATACGTCATACATATGTATATATATGTATATATGAGGATTGTGTGTATTACGTGTTCTCTCTGGTAGGAATACTTAGTTATATATGTATATGAAATCTCTTCCTCTTCTGTCGCTCTTGGTATGACTCAAACTCTGCCTATTACTTTTCTCTACGTCATTTTATTTGATATAACATGATTTAATAAACGTTTATATTTATTTCCTAGGTATGCGTATATTTAATATATTTAGTCGATATATGTTATTGTTAAATGAATGAGTTTATATATAATATATACTAGGGGTTTTTTTTTTATAGGGTTATATAATGTATAATAAGGACGTAACTTTGACCCCATATTCCGTAATAGAGGGTTTGAATTTTTACTTTGGTTTGTTATTACAATTATATACATTACTACTGCAAGATATTTTTATTCTCAATATCGATTAAAACCAATATTGGGTTTTAATAAATATTTACCTTAACCATTAATCAAGATAGAGATACGAACTTTAAATTTGATTATTCTTTTTTTCTTTTTGAACAATGTTTAAAAGTCTTTTTGTAAAAGAAAAGAAATATACAGAGACAAAAGTATAGAATAATGTAAGAAGAAGAAGAAGAAGAAGAAGAAGAAGAAGAAGAAGAAGATAAATTATATAAAAACGAGAGATCGAATCATGATCGTACTTCCATTTCGAAAGATAAGGGTAAAAAGAATACCAAAAAAAATCGAATTAAGTTCCAATTTGTTCCAAATCGTGTTCGAAACTTTGTTATCCTTTCCCTTAGGATTATAAGGCAAAATTAAAGGATAAACACATTATATCGATATATAAAAATAATAGTGTAATTAGCTTTCTTTTAAGTAGTTCGTACTTTTTTTTCTTCCTCTTTTAATTGTACTGTTTCTTTTTTTATATATATATAACTTGGTTAAAAAAAATAAAGAAAAAAAAATAAAAAAAAAAAGGGGAAACGAAAGAACCTTCTAGCATGGTCGTTATCATCATTCTTCCATCCCCTCCCCTAACCTCATCGTTTAACAAAGAGATAGCTGTTTTGTGCTTAAAAGAAAAATTGTATGCGTGCGTATCTATGTAAGTATGTCTGTGTGTGTATGTCGTTGTGAATTGGTAATCGCGAATCGTGCGACGAAGACAGCGTATCAAGTTAAACGACGTCTCTCTCTCTCTCTCTCTCTCTCTTTCTTTTTTCTTTTTCTTTTCCCTTTAAAAAAGAAGTCTAGTACGCCTTCAGGCTTGCTTTGCTAACCTGAGATCGTTCCAGGTTGGTTGGTTCGTTGGTTGGTTGGTTGGTTGGTTGGTTCGTGGTGGCTTACAATTAGTTTCCTAACCTTATTTCGCAACGTTTTTTTTTAAATGCATATCGTTCCCGCCATTCATTGCTATTCATCGACGAGCACTAACGCCAAAATGGCGAGCTAGCGTTATATTCCATTTCACTTTTTAATGGCATACGCGTAACAGTAAATTTGCTTTTTTCTTTTTCTTTTTTTTCTGTTGCTTACAAAAAAAAAATTAAAACCACATTTAGGCCTTAACAATTTTTTTTTTCCTTTCATTACTTTTTTCTTCCTATTTTTTAAAAATGTCTCTTTTGTCAAGATAGAAATATATTTTTAAGATGATACGCGTATTATTCGTAGAATTATAATTAATTAATTATAAACGAGTATAAAATAAATGAATTTCAAAAAAAAAAATCTTTCTTTTTTTATTTGCATTTTTTCCCATTGAAATTTATTTATTTTTTTTTTTAAATAATCTTCCAATAAATGGACTCGTTTACAACGTAAAAACACTACTACTTCTGTTTCTTCTTTATTTTACTTCCTCCCTCTATCCTTGTCTCTTTCATTTCGTAATCCAGACAATAACAAGTATAACAAACTGAGCAGACTGTAAAAATTACAACGAGTTATATTTAATTCTATGTGGAAAAATTCGGCTTGTAGGAAAACTCGTTAGTTTCGTGAAAAGCAACCCGGGGTTACAACGCGAACTCGTAAAAACTTTCCTTCTTTTTTTTTTCCCTCTAACAAAAGTAGGATTCACATTTTATGGAAAATTCGTGCAACGTTACCAAAACCATGGGAAAAGTCATCGAGAGAGTGAATAAAAAAAGAGAGAGAGAGAGAAAATAAAAATGAATTCCCGATACGTACAATTATCAGTTTCGATAATTACTCGAGATAAATAATTGGCATTTGTTTGTTTGTATTTTTTTTTCTTTTATTTCTTTTTTCACAATCAGTGAAACACACACTACCGATGAACACATTGAAAGTGTGGAATATTGTTTTGAAATGGAATGTATATATACATATATTTATTTCTTTGTTTTTTTTTCAACAGATCGTTCGATTAGATTAACATGCGTTGCCAACGTTACGAAACTTAATCAAACGAATCCCCGCGATCCTCTTACGATGTGATTACGGCGACACTGCTAATTGCAATCACAATCTTTGTTTGCTATAATCAAAGCTAACTATTTTTACGGTTTCAACGGGGAAAAATATAAAAGGATAGCAAATAAAAAGTATAATTTAAGTTAATTTTTCAAATAAATTTTCAACATCGTTTGGATGTCACATTGAACGTAGAAAAATAAATAAAAATCATATTTGTAGGATTCTTTTGAAAGTAAAAGGAAAGAAAAAAGAAAGAAAATCAGATTAATGTTTGTTAAGTTGAATCAAACGTGTTACGAACGTACGTACAAGAGTGTTTTTTGAAATATAATTTTTAAACGATTAATAACGTTTTGTGTCAATTTTTCCTACGTTCTACATTGTCAGTTGTATAATAATAATCGTATTAATAAATGATTTCTTTTTGAAAGGTGTAAAATAAAAAAAAAGAAAAGACATCGATTGGATTAATGTTCGAACGATTGGATCGAATTTAAAGATAATTTAATAAAAAAAAAAAAAAGACAAAATTAAATAAAAAAATAAAAGAAACGGACAAAGAAAAAATACAAAGATAAAAGCACATTCGTGATCGGTATTTAAAATACGAATAAAAATCTTATCAGGAATAAAAATAATACATAAAAAATATTTTTTATATAAAAAAAAAAAAAAAATTAAAAAAGAAACAAACAAAGAAACAAAGAAAAAAAGGGTAGACTGGTGATTGATATTTAAAAAAAAAAAAAAAAATACGACGCCAAAGTAAAGAAGGGTTGTGCAGTGAGAAACGGCTGAAAATGGAAATTTCAATGATGGAGAAATAAATGGGAGAGAGAGAGAGAGAGAGAAAGAGAAAAAGATAGAGAGAGAGAGAGAGAGAGAGAGAGAGAGAGAGAGAGCTTCCGAGAAATGTCACTAGAAGAAGAAGAGAGATCTTATGACAATGATATCTCGAACGCAGCAAACTTTTTAGGAAAAGAATAAAAAAAAAAAAGATCTCTCTCTTTCACAGACGTCATTTCTTTTACTATCTCTTCTTCAATCCTCTCTTCGTTTTTTTTTCCTTCTTTTTTCCTCTTCATCTTTGTCTCCTTCTTCTTCTTCTTCTTCTTCTTTTTCTTTTTTTTTATCAACCTTTCCAAGAATATTTAAACTCTCCTTTCTTTTCGTGCATTTTTTGTTTTATCATTTTTATTACCCTAATGTTACTAAGGGTGTATACTCGTTAGAAACAAATTTATACACACACACACACATATATATATATACACATTAATGACAAATAATAATAATAATTAATTTGATACATGAGCCGTTTATTCTAAAAGTAGCCTACCTCCATTCATGTTTGAATTGAGATATTGAAGGGTTTGCGTTTCACAAACCCATACGACTACGTCATACTAACGAGTTATACTCTGCTTAAGTGTATCTAAAGGTATTCAATTTATATTTCCTATTAAAATAATGGCAATTATTAAGTGAATAATATGCATTTTCTAACCACTAATGAAGTTAGGCCACTTTTAAAATAAACAATTTGATTTGTTATAAAATTTCGAAGGGACTTAACTCCATTCAATATATAATGATGCTTCAAATTGAAAAAAAATAACAATACTCTATTTATTGCACATATTTTTAAAACACTTCAGAAACATAATTTATGCGATTCAAAACATTTTTTAACTACATAACGTACAAAATTATAAACATAACCTACAAAACAATTTACTATTCATCTACATTTTGTGTGTGTGAAAAGATCGGCAAATTTTCTTGTTACAAAATCTTCATGATTTTAAATATATTTGTAACAAATTGCTTCGGAATGAAAAGATTATGTAAAAATGTAACTATTTCTGTAGCTAACTCGATTTTTTTGGAAAATGGAGTTAGCCCACTTTTAAAATAAACCGCTCATATATAAGACAACATTTTTATTGTTCTTTAATGGGAAACACTTTTCTTTTTTATTTATTAGTATATTCTAATTAATAATATTCTAATTATTTATTCAAAATATATTGATTGTAAATTTTTGTTAAATTTTAAACATCAATAATATATTAATAATAGATTGATTGATTTTTATTTATAATAACACGTAAGTTATTTTGTTCAAAACACATATCGGTAAATAATAATAATAATAATAATAACGAGAAACTACGTTACTCTATTCAAAAGAATTATGGGAAAATTCAAACAACATTTGAAATTTTTCAACGAGCGAAAAGATTTTAGATAAGATTTTTAAATTCAGCATCGTAGCCGAAAAGTGGCAACTTCGAATAGTTTTCTATGAAAAAAAATCTCATAATAATGGAATAAAAAAGTGGATAAAATTCAGTGAGAGAAAGAGAGAGAAAAAAAATGTCATATGGGTTATACTGTTGTATGAACTTGTTTTTTCTCTTTATCTTTTTTTTTTATTTTCAACGTACTGATAACACCTCTGAACATATTCCAGCACACTGTATTTCCTATCTTTACGCAATCCTATAAATGTATAMAAAAAAAAAAAAAAAAAAAAAAAWATAAACCATTCGAGTAAGGAACAAGAATTTCTATATTTTTTCAAGATAATATAATAATTTATATTCGTGAATATGCGTATTTAAATTTTTGGATTATTGATATTAATAATCGACGATATTTCATTGAAATATTTAATTCCTTTTTTTTCATCTAATATAAATATGAATATTATTATTTATGCGATTAATTGAAGCTTTTAAATTAAAAGTATTATACATACATATGTACATAGATTTATATATATATATATATAATTAATAATAAAATCGAATAACTACGTGAGATTCTCTACGATCGTACAATAAATAAAATGAGTAATGCGAATATCGATTGAGGGAATAAACGTTAATTGAATTCAGTGTTTCCGTAGGTATCCATGATTATCGCGTTGAAATTATTAATATAATGAAATTTTGTTTATGATGGATAGAAGGGGAAAACGTTAAACGTATTTTTTTCTTTATTTTTTTTTTTCATTTCTTCCTTTCAGTCTCGAAAATAATATACCTCTCATTTAACTCTATCGAAACGAATAAATCTAATAATAATAAACGTGTGAATTTGATGATAAACGCTCTCATCACCCCATCACCCACCTGCAATCAATTAATTGAAATCGTTTTTTATTTTTTTATATTTTTATTTAGACGGAAATTGTCAAATGATACGATAATCGATCACTTCACGATAAAAATGTCATTTTATTTTTTTTTTATTTTTATCAGATTTCAATATGCAATTAGGAAAAATTGTTAACGTACGTATAATACGTGAATATGTTTACGAATATTTTTCTTTATTCATTATTATTCGTACAAATATAGATTTATTGTAAAAATTTATGCTTTATTTTTGTTTTCAATTTTACACATTGTACAAAGAAAAATATAATTAAATTTAATTACATATTTAAATAAGAAATTATATTATTCATTTCTTTCATTAAATTAAAGAAAAATTAATTAAATTAAATATAAATTAAAAAAGAAAATAAAAAAGAATATAAAAATAATTTTAAATACACCTTTTTGGGATAGATAAAATTTAATATACATGTGGGATATAAAAAAAATTGAATCATTTATATAAAAATTGTTCAATTGGATGAGCTATTGAAAAGTATTACATATATATAAGAAAAATACGAAAATAAGTTTTTTTTTGTCTATATACACCAACTATAAACCGAAATGAATGATGATGATGATAATGATGGTACTAGGATAAAATTCTCTAGAGAAAAGATATAAAGAAAGAGTTGAGATGAGTTGAGATGAGCTTAAGGTATGGCGTTGGTAGTGGTGGTGTTTTAAAAAAGTAATAAATCAAAAGAGAATTTACGATGGATAGGTCGGAAAAAGGGCTTAAGGGAGAAATTACTTGTCTATAGAAAATATTTTCCAAAACGTTTTTAGATGACCCCAATTCCCTTGAAGTGAATCCGTTAAGCATTTTAAGGGATTATACATTAAATAAAAAGTTGTTGGTTATTTGAAGTTAAGTGTCATTTACAATATTTCACTCTAAATATGAAGGGAAGTTACGAAAACATGTTGGAAAGGATACCAAGGTTAACGAAGGGATAAACAAGGAGCGGAGAGGGTTGGGAGGGGTAGTAGGGAAAGATAATATGAGATACAAGAGAAAATAGCGATCCTATCTTTTAACGATTAAACTAACAACCAACGTGTAGGTCGTCGTCTGACCAGTTTGTGGTAATACTACTTGCATACGCTAATTACTCCCCCCTATTTGGTACACTATGTAGAATAATTCAAAAGTAAATTAGTACAACGGTTAATTTTATCTGGTTTTGCACGATTACTCTTTAACAGTTGCATGATTTTATTCGAGATAAATGCTTATCCATATACAAGGATTATTATTATTATTTTGAAAATACCTTTGGTTTTAAGTTTAATATTCTGTTAAATTCTACAATAATTTGAATGACATTTTAATCATATATAAAACACACACACACACACACACACACATATATATATATATATATATATATATATATATATATATATGTATATATTTATGTATATCTTATATGTATCTCGTACATATTATATTAATATACTCGCGCGCGCGAATTGAGTTTATATTATATTTATTATTCGTGAAAGAAGTTGACGAAAATAGAACTGTCGTTTGCATTCGTATTTGATTGAAATTTGATGAAAAAGATAGAACGATATAGATATATAGATAAATAGAGAGATGATATTACTTTTTATGACATATCATCTTCGTAAATTTCATATCAAAATGACGTATGTTCCTAGGAACGAAGGGAGATGGGGGAAAGAGGGGAGGGGGAAACACATCGATGAATTGGATTCTATAAATTTCTAATCACCGTTTTGTGTCCTGTCAGATTGAAGAGATTTCCTAAAGAGCTTTGAAAATCCAATAGTCTCGGGCATCGAGTCAACATTCCGCCCACACACCTAACAGAAATTGAAATTTAACCTAATCGCCGAGATGCTCACCATGTGTAATTTCGAGTATCGAGCAACGTCGTTCGTGTCAAGGTTATACAACGAGGATTTTAACATGTATATATATATATTATGTATATATACATACATGTATATATATATATTTAATATGTATCTATATATATATATATATATACATATGTCATATAGTATATACAATAAATATCTATATGGTGTTTCAAAAGTTACTTAATCGAAAATAAAGATTAATTTATGCAAAATAAGAAAACGATTAAATATTAACTTAATAAATAGAATTATAATAATTTTTTTTGTATTCTATAATTTTTTATTTATATTATTATATAATTATTATAGAATAATAATAATATAATTAAATATAATATAATATATTAATAAAATATAATATAATTTATTATATATTATGAAATTATATAATTATTATATAATTTTTTTTATTTATAAAATTCCTAAATACAAATCAAAAAACGAAAAAAAAGAAAATTTGCTGCAAATGTTTGAGAAAGTTTTCAATTCTAATAACAAAAAAAAAATGACAATTTTTGTTTTTTAAATGAAAATAAGTTTGACCGATAAAAGAATTGTTTTTACGCGTTGATCATTAAAATTTAATAATTCTGACTAATTCCAATTTTCTAATTTTAATTTTACAGATTGATACGAAGCAACTTTTTGGAACACCATGTATACATGAGAACACGTAGGATAAATGAGTAAATATGCAAAACGCGTGATCGTTATTGGTTATTCCTTTCATTATTATCGATCACACGATTAGCGAATAAATTGACCATTTTAATGGGATTATACTAAATTTGCGTATGCATAAATAATTAATAAATTTTCGTAGTCGATTATATAAAATATAATTCGTGTTGAATTATTCTCACGTTTTTCTTAGAAAAAAAACAAAAAAAAAAAAACAAAGAAAGCAAAAAAAATATCTGCTAGCCCCCTGAAGATGAAAGTTTTTAATCAGCGCCATCGGATCTTTCATCATCGTTCTTCTTCCTCCCCTCCCCACGCCCTTCTGCGTCCCTTCTTTTCTTACTTTCATATCTTTTTCGTATCTCCAGAAGAAAAGGAGAAAAAAAATTTCGTCAAGAGTCGAAGAACAATGGCCTTTGGTCTATTAAAAAAAAAAAAAAAAGGAAAAAAGAAGTAACCCTCGTCCTCCTCCTAGGCCATCCCTTCATCCTCCTCACCATTCTCCCTTTTTCTCTCTTATCCAACTTTCCTCTCTTAGTTCAATGTTTCTTTGTAGAAAAAATAGTTGGCCGTTAACGTAGAGAAAAAAAAAAAGAAAGAAAAGAAGAAAAAAATAGTTGAACGATTCGACAAAGATCCCTTTTGTAGTTGGGTTGTCCTTTGTCCTTAGGGACAACTACGGTGGGTGCACCTAAACTTGGGTGCATGATACGCTAGTGAAAAAAAAAAAACAGGAGTAAAGAGAAAGAACTTTCTCCCTCCTCCCCTTCACCCCTCCCCCACTTTCCAAAATAAAAGAAAAAAGAAATAAGGAACAAAATCTCAAGAAGAAAGAAATAGTAATGGATTGTAAGAAAAAAAATAAAAGAAACAAAAAGGAAATGATCCGAACTGATTTTACCGAGCCCATTAATTAACACTTTCTTTCTTCCTTCCTTTCTTTCTTTCTTTCTTTTTTTTTCCTTTCCTATTAGTATTATCTTTCTTTCTTTCCTTTTCTATCTTACTTTCTTTTTTTCCTTCTCTTTTTCTTTATTCCAAGAGAAAAGATCAAATTCAGAGATGCATTCAAGGGAAACCAGTAGAAATTGGTGGTGGGTTGAATTTTTGTCACGTAGCAAAATTTTCCTTCCAAGTTATGTATATATGTATATGTATATATATAATATATATACACAGATATATATATCTGTGTATATGCTGATGGAAGGGAAAAAGATCGGCGTTGGAAAATTTGATCGTTCTCAATCTTTCCGAAATCGTGTCAGGATGAAAGATATTCCGTTCGGTGTTTTATTTTGTATTTTTATTTTTTATTTTTTTATTTATTTTCCCCCGAATTCGTATATGTATCATATAATATATTTATAGATATATATATGTATATATACGTATATATATAGATAGATATTTCGTTTTTAGCTTATAAACAAGATTTAGCATTCTCCTTAAATATGTGCTACGTGAATGAAAACACGACGATTTCTTTCGTTTTTTTTTTATTTTTTATTTTTATCAACTTATACGTTTTCACGTAGGTGTATACGATGATTTTGGAAAAAAAAACAAGAAAAGGAAAATAATTATTATTTTTCTTTTTTCATCTTTTGCAAAGAAGCTTTTCTTTCGAAGTTTCCTTAACGTTTACCATTACTACTACTATTTCTTTTTATTTTTTTTTTTCATATGAACGTTAACAAGTGTATCAAATGTTAGGTGCTATGTAAAAAATTATACCGATCTTCTCTCACGACCTGTGAAAAATTACGCCAAAAGCTTACTCGCTTATCTTCCTTTGAGAGGATCAAGAGAAACAGAAAGAGAGAAGGAATGTATGTGTATATGTGTGTGTAAGAAAAAGATAATGCGCGTGAGAGAGTAAGGATTCGCATTGACCCGAGATACGATGCACCACTTGGAAAAAACAAAGTAGGAAATATGAAGAAGTAGAAAGTAGAAGGTAGAAGTAAAAAAAAAGAGGAGGTGGGTGGAAAGAGGGAGAGGAAGGTGTTTTTGTAGCCTTTGAAAAAAGAAAAAAAAATGGAGAAAAAAAAAAGAAAAAAAGAAGAAAATCTGCTGTCTAGTTTCTTACTTACTTGCTTTCTCGTTTAAAAGAAGTGCATTTTTTTTTCTTCTCAGCACGTTGTACACGACAAATCTTTTTAAAGGATAGAAAAAACTACGAAATTAAGTCTTCCTACTCTTCACGCCTACGTTGAACAACTTTTCATTAAATACGTTCAAAGTATAATAATAATAATAATAATAATTATAATAATAATAATAATTATAATAATAATAATAATAACAATGATGATGATGATAATGTAACCATTATTTATAGAGAAACAATAAGGGATGAGATAAAGATATACCAGTTAATACAAGTTTAACAACAAGATTATTATTACGTTTGCAAACGTCAGATTAATTAAAGTTTTCATTTGTTGGTTGGGAAAAGGGTTCACGAACCTGAATACCTTTAAATCTCATACCATCTACGTCATATTTCTGTCGGGAACGCTGCAAGGGAACTTAAAGCTGACCCTTCTTTCATAATAATATCATCGTTTAACTTTATATCTCTTTTTCATTCATTTCGTTTGTTTCGTTTAAACAATGTTACGTTGGATTCAACGAAAATCATTAAAATTATAAAACTTTGAATGTTATTAACACATAAATACAATATATGTGTTTGTCAATATAAATGCAAATAATGTAATGTTATGTTATTTTGAATTTTTGTCACGTTATAATATTGTATAAGAAATAAAAAGTTATTTAAATAAAAAAAAAAGTAAATAATAGCAAATCAAGCTTACTTTTTTAATTGTGTGTGTGTGTGTTTGTTGAAAATAAATTACTATTAGTAATACTATATTTCTATATAGTATATATATATTATATTAAATATATTATAATAATTATATATATTAATTATTATATTATTATTATATTATATTTTATATAATAATATAATATAGATAAAATAATATATATTACTATATATGTAGTAATACAATACTATATAATTATAGTTATAATATACTATACTATACTATAATATACTATATTTATAATATAGTATTATAATAATACTATATTAGTAATAGTTACTATATAGTATATTACCATTAGTAATACTATAATATATATAGTACTAATAGTAATTTATTTATTAAATATAAATTACCATTATACTATTACCATATTACTAATACTAATAGAAATAATTGTAATATAAGATAAATCGTTAAATAAAATTATTTCAAATGATTTGATCCTTTTAGGTTAGTTTAATACAAATGTCATAATTTATCGTTAGGAATGATTTTGTATTTGAAGAAAGAAAAAAAAATTATGCTACGATTTATTTTCATTTATCGAAAGAACAATGGCGTAATATTATTGGTGGACTGGTAAGTTTGTATACGATATAAATGTAGAGCACAAAAACTGCCGCAAACGTGGCCAAAGTGAAAATGGCGGTATCGTATTCTGCAAAAAATAGAAAGAATAAAAGAAAAAAAAGAAAAAAAAACAAAGAAATATACGAATTAATATTGAAATCGTGACAAAAAAAAAATTGATTTTATTCTATAGATAAATATTTTAACCTAATTTTCTCTTTTTGTTTTTTTTTTGGTTTCTCTCTTATATTTTTCACATTAAAAATAATCGAATTTAAATGAAAATCCTTCGTTATTAATGGCACAGAAAATATTTTTTTTTTTTACGTTTCAGTTGAACGACACTTCTCTCTTGTTGTCTCACGTAGAAATAATACAATTATTCGTAAAATAATTTTCTTAAATCATCGTCAGAATTCATTCAATCGTCTCTCTCTCTCTCTCTCTTTCTCACTCTCTCTCACCCTCGTTATCCTCATCCTCATTCTCGTAAATTTCGGATTGTGCTGAGTTCGTTCGCGAATGTACTTCTGCCATTTGTGAGCTATTCGTAGTGGTAGTAGTAATAGTGTCGCGTTTTCTAACATTTTCATTGTTCGTCTTCGGTTCTGCAATTATTTTGATATTTTATGATCTTATTATTTTGTACGTAACTCTCAAATAAGACACACACAAAAAAAAGAAGAAAGAGATTTTTACCGTTGTTACGTTGTTAATATTACATTGAAAAAAATAAAAATAAAATGCTGGATAGATAAATGATTTCTGTTTTATTTAACCTATTTATAAAATAATAATTTTTAATAAAAATTTAATAAGAAAATTTTTAATAAATTTATAATATGTATAATAATTTTTTAATGTAACCTATACATAAAAAAAAAAAAACAAATACCGAATAGATAAATGAATTTTTTTTTATTCGTTCATCTAATAATTTGTTCATTTGTTCTAAATTTTTATATAAATCATGACGACAATGAACTAACTAAAAGAAATAAAAAAAAAAAATACAAATTAATTGTTAGGATTTTTTATATTCATATCACTATTATTTATATTATTCGATATTTGTATTATTAAATAAATCATAGAAAAACTAAATTTTTCTACTTCTATTTTTTCATTTAACAATTAAACGAAATAATATTGTATATTTTAATAAAATGTAAAAATGTACAATCTATTTCTATCTCTCTTTTTTGATTGACGAGAATATATTTTTAGTTTTTATTTTTTATCAGACAATCTAATATATAATAATATATTAAAATATATTAATCAATATTATATATATTAATATATATTAATATTGATATATATATATATATATATTAATTTTATAATATAATATATATTAAAATATTATAATATAAATAATAAAAATGTAAGATTTACGTTAATTATTATTATTCTCTATTATAATATATTATTATATATTATATTAATAATATAGTATATTATTTATACATTAATATTAATATTTATTATATTATATTATTTATATAATAATATTAATATATATTATATTATAAAATTAATAGATATATAATATTAATTAATATATTACAATATATTATAATAAAGAATAATAATAAATAACGTAAATCTCTAACATATTTTTATTCATCATTAATCATTATTCGTAATATATAACTGCTTTTGAATTTGGAATTTCATAATTTATTAAGAAAGTATAAAGAGAGAGAAGATCGAAAAAGAGTCTTTCAAGGATAAAAACAAGTAGAGAGAGAGAGAGAGAGAGGGAGAGAGAGAGAGAGAGAGAAAGAAAGAGAGCAAGAGAAAAAGTAAGAAAATGAAGAAGAGAAAGAAGAAGAAGAAGAAAGGTGGAGAAAGGTTGAAGGAACTTGAAAAAAAGAGAGAGAAAAAAAGACACGATAAAATATATGAAGCCTTTACCTCCTCCCCGATGCGTTTTGTACTCTTCCTCCATTGTTATTTATCTTCTTTATACGCTCAACGTAATATCTCTCAAGAGAGGGAAGAAAGAAGAAAGGGTGGGAAGTTAAGGGGAGGATAAGGATGGGAGTGGGGGTTGGTTTAGGAAAGAAAACGTAGAGTTCGCAAAGTATAACCAAAGAAAACTGATCGAAAGGTTGAGGGAGGAAGGGAATTAGGGGGGAAGAGAGAAAAAAAATATATTATGTTATCCACACGCATACAGATACACGTACACATACACACAGGTTCTTTTCTTTTATCTTCGTTAATTTGATCTCGATTTTTCAAAGTCTCATGCATACGTAATTATGCGAAAAGAGGCAGACAAATTTGTTAAAGACTTTTTAGTTTTTTGTTATTTTTTTTTTCATTTTTTTTTTTTTTTTTTATATTTCAACCTCTCCACTCACTTCCTCCGTTCTACTAAACTTCCCTTCCTTTATTCTACCTTTTTTATCTTTTACTTGCTCGTCCCTCCGAGCTAAAGACAAACGAGAGATACTATACTTTCTTTTTCTTTTTTTTCTATCCTTCTTATCATCCTTTTGACGTTTGCGTCTGTAGGAACTTTGAAACAAGGTATAATTATTTCTTTTTTTGTTTTTTACAATTATAATTATATTTATCAAATTTATAAACGAAATAAAATTAATATATAATTTGATGAAATAATAATAATAATAATAATAATAATAATAATAATAATAAAAAATTAATATTTAATGAAATATAATATATAAAAATATATATTAAAATAATATTTAAAATAATGAAATAAAATAAAAAATATAATATTAGGTCATTAAATATGAAATGTCTGATTTCGGGTGAAAATAATCCGAGTAATCAGACATTTCATAGTTAATAACCTAATATATAAAAATAATCTAAAATGAAAAATAATCATAACATTTAATAAAATAAAATAATATATAATGTACAATATATATATATATATTGGAAATAAATTTATATATGTATGTATGTATTTCAAATCGATTGTAAAACAAACAAGAAAATTATGGATTAAAAAAATATAAATTTCTTTCTACTTTATTCTTTTATTATTTTAAAAACACCTGAGATACTATTTACTTACTCGTATATATTTCTAGCTTTTTCCTAAAATTCTTTTTATCCTTATCACATTTACCCGTTCGCAACTTTTCTTCACATAAATTGAATCAGACTGTTGAAAGTAAATATAATATGCAGTCAGTTGTACTACTCGTAGAACTATACGTCTAATAATATTTTTCCAAATATTATTTGCAGTTTTAATTTTTTTTTTTTTTTAGCACAAAAGTGAACGAAAAGAATAAATGAATGAATGAATGAATGAATATATGAGAAAGTTTAACATTGTTATTAGAAAATTGTAAATCGAATCTTGTTAGGTTTCTTTGTTAAACTGAATGAACAAAAATTCTAAAGGGTGTTTCAAAATATACGAATTTTAGCGTATTAAAATCATACTTATATATTGTTATTTAAATAAAAAAATAATTTGTTTTCTTACTCGAGTGTATCCGAATGGACAAAATTTCGTATAATTCAGAGGAAAAAGGTGTACACGACGTGATTTTGTTCACGGGTTATTCCGAATTTTTTCCCCTTGTTTGATCTATCAAAGTTTCCTTTATATCTGATGATAATTTGTTCAATCCGTCGACACTACTTTCCGATTCTGATGTTTCTTTTCTTCCTTTTCGACGAAACGATGTTTCGTTTGATTCTAGGATTTCTTTACGATCGTTTTCGTTTGTCGAAACTTGAGAAACTTTTACAGCAGAATTCGACGAATCGTTCAACTCGTTCAATTTCTTTCTTTCTGCGTATAGTTTTGAAAAATAACAAAATCAAAAAATGAAAAAAAAAAAGATACGAAAATAATGCACAATACATAACCTCACTTTTTACCAAAGGAAATAACTAACATTATTAATTTGCTTATAATTAATTTTGTATTGAATAATAAAAAAACAAACCTTTATCCCTTTGATTAGCTCGTTCTCGGGCCCTCAAAAGAGCATTTTTTCTACAATTGTCCTCTTTTGTACAACCGAAGAAGACAGGCATATTTAGGGTTTCCTAACCTAAACTTATATCCACTTTAATTTTATCGTCTACCTTTTTTTTTGGGGAGGGTTTTGCCTTTTCGATCTAAAGGGACGATTATATGATGACAATAAGGGAAAAACTGTAAAACAATGGCGAAGGGATTTTATTTTTCTTTCTTCTTGCTTTTTTTTTATTCCTCCCCCTGCCCCTCTTTTTAAAATTCCCTTCTACGGTATTTTTCTTATTTTTTATTTCGCAGAATGAATGTAATGATGCAATTTGGTGCAAAAAGAAAAAAGAAAAGGTATAACTCGATGAATTCGACTAGTAACGTTTAAGGGTTTAGTTTAAAAATAAAAAAAAATAAAAAAATAAAAAAAAAGTTGAAATTGAATAAAACATTTTTATTATGAAAAAAGGTTTGAAAGATATTTGTAAAATCAATATTAGTTTGGAATAAAATTTCTACGATGATAGTTTTGTTTTTATTAACTTTTGAAATGAACGAGAACCGAGCGTAAACCGTTTATAAAATAAACATCAACAAGGGAAAATAATAAAAAATAATAAAACTAGAAGATCTTAATCGCGATTAAATATTGAACGTTTATATTTCTTTTTGTGAAATATTTAAGGACTTGAAAGAAATACATACGAAAGTGTTTTTTGGATTCGATCAATTTTTATACCTTTATTTAAATATTGAATGAAAATTGTTTGCTTTTAAAAAAATAAAAAAGAAGTAGAAATAAAATAGAAATATAAAACGAACGTTATGTAGAATGAATGACAGAAGTTAAATTAATTACATTTAATAAACAAATAATTTGTATTTTAAATAAAAATTTAGACTTATCAATAAACGTACGTGAATTATTTACATATGTGTGTGTGTGTGTGTGCATGTGTGTGTGTGTATAATAAAAATGTTATATATACGTATAAATATTTATACGTTTATGTTCGTCAAACGAAATCGAATCTAAAAGAACTCGTTTATCACGAAACGTTAGAGAAAAACCATCAGTCATGGGGTATCACATGAAGCCAATGAATTATCTTCTTCGGTTACCACGTCAACTATGACTAAACGACAAGCACTTTGAGATTATATTTTAAGTTTTATTGTTATCCGATAAAAAATCTTTATGCCTTTATTATTAATATATTTTACGTTTCATTGATTACCGATTTGATTTATTTTTTTTTTTTCATGAAAAACAATTAAATTACGTTATTTAAGTGTTATCTTCCGAATGTGTACACCTTTGTCATTTTATGACGTTAATTTACGAGTATAATATGTTGGTATATGTATGTGTGTCAATGAGTGTTCTTTAAAAATGTACACCGTTACAATTACTACAAATTTACTTGAAAATTATTGATATAGGTAATGTGTTTAAAGTGAACAAAAACTTAAGAAATAAATACATTAATGTATATCCTAAAATTATATATTTAATTAATTTATATTTGCAAGGTTGTATATTTGTTATATTAAATAATTTAAGATGAATAAAAATTTAAGAAATAAATACATTAATGTATATCCGAAAATTATATATTTAATTAATTTATATTCGCAAGATAATTCATTTGTTATATTAAATAATTTCGATTTGAATCTTTTTACAATATGAAAGTTATAAACTGAAAGTCATCATTGTGTAGGAGAGTTAAAAAAATATATATATTTTAGTTTAAACAATCGATAATATTAGTAGTATATTAAAATGTTCGACATACCTTAAATAATAGTTAATTAATCGAAGAAAATGTTTGTTGTAGTTTAAAAGCACGGAATATAAGTTCAACGTAGTGTACTCGTCGAAATCCAACAGTTAATTGAGTCATTGACCTCCATGAAAGTCAGTTAACATTATTTTCTTGATTGTTAGTTATATTACATTCCGAAGGTTACGTACGTACGTATCTATGTATCTATGAATGTATGTATGTATGTATAACGAAAATAATATTCGTAATAAATACATTTTAATATTATACTTATACTTATACACTCATACTTATATTATTTTAACGTTGTATCATATTTATGAGTGTTTCTGCAATATAATCTCACAATTTAAAATTAATTATATTTTAATTTAAACAATAGCATAAAATTTAAAATATAAGAAAAATATAATTTTTAAATATTAAATTGTTATATTACTAATGCAATAATTTTTCTAAATTTTCTTTATCCCAATTGCACTACCTATATCAATAATTTTCGAAGAAACAAAAATTTAGTAAATGTAACGGTGTATTATTTTAAAGGTACACTATTTATATATTTATTACTATTTTATATTCATAAATTATAGATGTATGTTTCTGAAACGTGACTAAGAGAAAATCTGTAGCATTATAAATCGAGATCGAATTAATAAAATAAAATATCAAAAAATATGAGCGATGAAATAAAATTTTAGTCAAATTTCGTGTACGCAACACGCTTTCGTATTTATAAGTTATTACGTAAACGTTTAAAAAATAACAGAATATAAAATGAATCGTACATGGGGGAAAGGGAATGGAGTGGGATAGGATAGGGTGGTAAAAAGTAATTATAAAATTATTCAATTAAATTTCACTTACTTCAACTCGACTATTAATTATCTTCAGCAATTCCAATTATCGATGTAAATTTGTTAGATTTCCGTTTAAATGAAACAATAAAACCAAATATAAATAATTTAGACATGATTGAACCTAAATAAATGTTGCCTTGAAAATTTTGTACGATGTTAAGATCCGAAAAGTTATTATTTTTTTTTTTTTTGTTTAAAGACGATCAAGGAAAATCGTTTGAAATGTTGCTAATGGCAACGGTTTGCTTTTGTTCGATATAATAAATAAATATCGAAAGTGCAATGACAGAAAGAAAATACTTAAAAACAAAAAAAGAAAAGGAAAGAATAAAGATTTAAGAAAAATAAAATAAATAAAAAATGAAATAGAAAAAAAAAACAATTAAAACACTTATCATTTTTCAAGTGCCTTTTTTTTACTTTAATCTTTATCAAATTATTCGTTAACTATAATAACATAGTTTTCGTTAACACGTTGTACAATGACACACTGCAACGAAGCGCATAGTGTCGCAGAACGGCTGTTCTCGTTGCTGCATAGCAGTAACAGCAGCCAGCCAGCATTCGTTCATATATTATTCAAAGTCTTGCACGAAGAAGGTTTTGCCAGTAGTTGGACTGTGAGATAAGAGATACGCCGTTTTTACCAGAGGTCATTGTGAATTAACGTGACAAATCTTTTACAATTCCTATATACCCCCTACCTATAAAAAAGAAATAAAATAAAATAATACACACTGTTAGATTTAAAATGAATACAATTTTCAAATAAATACAGTAGGCCTTCGTATGTTGAACACATAATTGGTTCCTGAGAGTGTGTGCGAATGTTGAATGTTCGAAAATAGTGGGATGTAAAAAAATATGCACCAAAAACTATGTTTTCAAGTATTTAACTAAATTACTAAAAATCATAACACATTGACGCAAGCCCTAAGGCAATACTAAAACTATTTTATTTTTTTTATCCAAACAATGTCATCTGATGGCTCTCCCTGAGAGGGGACATCTGATCGCAGAGGATTAAACAGTTGAATCTTTAAAAATGTGCGAAATAGTGAATTGTGCGAAAGTAGAAATCACGGAAATCGAGGGCCACCTGTACATTTTGGTATATGATACACCTTCATTGTATATTTGTATAAGAAAAAATAATATTCTTATAATAAACCACACACACACAATAATTTCTAAAATTAATAAAACTTATCTATCGAAAAATAATTTACACATAATTTATCATTTAAAAAATAATTACTATCCTAGTATTATGATCAACTCCATACACGCGCAATAATTCAAACGAAAGAGGAATAATGTGATACGATTTATTTTATTTATACCAAATGCTAAAATTAATCAAACAAAACTGTATTCATTTAAAACGTATTTTGGAATCTCATAAGATACACGAGAATATATAATAAATAATAATGTTTAATCAATGAATTAAAATCAAGTGAAATTTTGTATAATATACGAATTAATTACTGAAATTTTCAACAGTATGAAGTAAATTTTAAGATATATGTATATGCATGCGCTTACATGGCTGTTGTGTATACCTGTGCATGTGTATGTTTACCACGAGAGGGTTATCAGAGTGAATGAGTGAATAAATGAATGAATGAAAGAATGAATGAATGAATGAGGAAGGTATTTGAGAGCTTATTACCTCAAATGCTTCTAATCTTCCTGACAAAGATGGATAGGCCTTCCAATTATACATAAGCATCGAACATTAAAAGACTATTCAGGAGTATAATGTTGAGAATGGAGGATGGAAGGAAGCCCGGGCAAAGCTCAGCTATGCTACAAGCTCGTTCAAACTGTAATCGATCGGTGTACAGCGAGAAACTAGCTAAAACACCCCCTTTCCCCTTTGATACGTGCTAATATTTCATACATTCAGAGGGGGGGAAAACACGTCAATGATTCGTTTGTTAATTGGTTATATTAAGTTTTGAGAAACAAAATAAAAAAAATAAAAAAATAAGAAGTTTATGAGTATTTAATTATGATAATAATTATTCGGGTTAATCAAAAGTTTGTGAATTTCATCAAAATGGTATTTTAACTTTGAAATTGCATAATGAATTGTTTTTGTAAAATTTACTTTTGGAAATATTAATTTTGTTTAAACAGCCACCAACTTTTTGGAGTTTAATCTAATGATAGGTTTGAAATCAAATAATAAAGATTTATGATACGTTAATATCTTTGACGTATGTATCTGTTATTGTATTAAATTAAATAATTATTCTATTATTGTATATGTTAAAGGAATTGATAATAGAATAACAATGAGAGAGTATTTAATATGATAAAATTTGAAGTTTAAGATTCTAAGACTGTTGATAGAATTTCGGGTATTCTCTTAGTTGGCTTTTGTTATATATATATAACATATTATATTAAAGTTCGATAAAGAGGATTTATTTTAAACCGTTGAATTATTCTTGTTTCCTTTATAAGGTAAAATAATAAGATAGAAATAATAATTAATAATAATAATAATAAAGTATATTCTACATGATAAGTGAATAACATCTGGAGAATCATTTAACGATATAAGATCATATAAAGCATTACCGATTTGTAGTAACAATAGTTACGTCAAAATTAGTGTCCTAATACTGTGTAGAACATAATTAACGTAATTAATATCTGACAGGTTCATGGGCAGGCAGGTGCGTGTAACAGGCAGATTGTGGTTTGAGCTATCCCGAGTAAAGCTAGAAAGAGAAAATCGACGAACTATTCATCAAAGTTTCCTTGTTAAACAATTTTTCAACGATACTTTTAATAAATTTATACACATATACTTTGTTAACGTTTTATTTTTAAAATCAAGGATAAAAAAATAGTAATAGAATTTTTTTTCGTCAATAGTCTCTCATCTTTTCTTATTTTATACTTTTTTTTTCTTATTTATTTATTTTATTCTTTCTTTCTTTTTTTCTTTCTTTCTTTCT
This sequence comes from Polistes dominula, assembly GCF_001465965.1. The sequence goes on along the minus strand of NW_015149031.1, from coordinate 797,627 downwards.
TCTTCAAACTCGTGTTCTAATTTCTCGTTTTCTTCTTTTGTAAACTGATAGGCGCGTCACTCGTCCAATTACTCGAAGTAATCTCGCGAGGGGGTGGTCGGGGTGGAGTGGATAGTGGGAGTTGGGGGATGAACGAACGAACAAGTAATTTCCAGTAATACCACTTGCCCTTTGTGATATATTTCTATCAACGTGAACGAATGAACAAAGCCTCGATCCTCGTACAGGTCTCCTTTTTTTTCACGAACGTGTTATTATAAGGCGTTAATGTTAGTTAACAAATGAATGAGAAAAATATAGGAAAGATAATGATCGTTTATTATTTCATTTCTATCGTTATTACTTACAAGTAATTACCTTTGACAGGTAACATAATCTTCGATCGAATAGGAGGTGCGGTCAAGTTGATTTGTGCATGTGTGTTCATGTGTGTGTATGTTTTTTTTTTATCGATAAAATTTCGATTAGGTGTTCTACAAAAAAGAAAAAAAAATCTATTTTGCTATGAGAAGAAATAATAATAGAAAATTATCCTTATTCTTGTCATAATTCTACACATAATTGCAAACATCTGTCTTTTCACTAACGAATTGTTATAAGATGTTATTTTAATGAACAAAAGTGAGAAAGATATGAAGATAATGATCGTTTATTTCATTTCTATCATAATTACTTAATTTGACAGGTAAAATAGTCAATCAAATAGGAATGAGTTCAAGTTAATTTGTACGTGTATGTTGATTTTTCTTTTTTTTTAATCATTTTCAACGTTTGTTCATTTTTTGTATCGATAAAACTTCGATTAGACGTTCCACGAGAAAAAAGAAATAAGAAGATATCCCTGAGAGAAAATAATAATAAAACATCGTCCTTATCCTTGTCATAAGCTTGTGCATAACTGCATAATAGATGAGAGAGAAAGAGAGAGAAAGAGAGAGAGAGTTAAATGCACCGAGAATCTCGAGATATCCGAGACGATCCTTCTAACGTGAGCCAATTCTTTTTCACGGAAACTTCATTTCCTCAGGAAAATTGTTAAAGTAACGACTAGAGCGTCGCGATTAGGTACATACCCTACTATCTACCCTATTCTCTAGCCTACGCCCTTCCTCACCTCCTCCCCTATCTTTCTCTGACAGACATTTTTACCCTTCGGGCTATTTCACGATAACTCAAGAATTTCTCTCAGATTACTTTTGCAATATTAATCAACTTTCATTTCGTTCTTCTTCTTCTTCTTCTTCTTTTCTTTTCTTATCTTATATATGTTTTTCTTTCCCCCATGACCTGTACCCCACTCCTCCCCCTCCCCCCACCGTTAACGCAAGTACTATCATCGCAAACAAATTTAATTTTACCTTCCATTTTTTTTTTTTTTTTACTACATTAGAACCATAATTTCAATTCATTTCAAGATGTATTAGAATTATATTTCTCTTATTGATTTTTTCTTTTCTTTTTTTTATTTTTATTTTTTTTTTATTATCGAGTATTATAAAATCTTATCAACGAACGTTGAACTTTTTCTATGTGCTTTAATCCTGTCAACATTATATGGTTTTATTTTATTTTATTTTTTATTTTATTTCGTCCTATCAGAATCTTACAACAAATTTTAGAACAATATGAGTTCCAAGTGTATTATTTTTTTTATTTTTTATTTATTTTTTTCATTATCCGATATATTTTTGTTCCGTGTAATAATAATTTTTTTTTTCCAAAATAACATGTCGAAACACCGAATACAACCAATTCTGTTTTCATATCATACGTTTCACGTTGAAACACATTTTTGCGTTTTTAAAAAATAAAAATGAAAACATTATAGAAAAAATATTGAACGCTTTTCATTGTATCCATTAGCTTGAAACTACATTCTTTTCTATTTTAAAGAGAATACATCTTTTTTTATTCTATGTATTCGATAGAAAACCAAAATTCTACGCTTTGTTTCAACAGTTACGCTTAAACTCTTCCCCTTTAATTTAGTTGAATAAAAAAAATACTCCGCGTCCCTCCGAAAAGAAAAAGAGTAAAACAAAAAAATTGCAAAACAACGAGGAAACCTTTTTTGGTTGGTTGGTACGTACGTTTTTCTATTACCCATCGGCACCAACAGAACCGATGGTTCCGCGTCGATTTAATTTTACGACGGGATTTTGCTAACCGGTTGCTGGTACTGGTATTGGTATTAGTACTGGTACTGGTTCTGGTTCTGGTTCTACTGTGCTGTTATGCTTCTTTTCCTACCAACTATTCCCAAAACGTCGACGATTTAGAACGAGGAAAAATCGTTTCATTCTATTTCAAGTTATTTCATTCGATTACTTTACTACGATCGAATTTATCATACTAACCAAAGCAATACAACACCACCAACAACAAAGAAAACCTAATCTAATAAAGAAAAATTCTCTTATTATCTTTTATAACGTATAGCAAACACTAACGCGAATAAAAATCAATTTAGAAATGAAAAAAATTATTTTTCTTTTAAAGTACACCGTAGGGTATCATCAATTTTCTTTAATTTTATATTATGGAAAATAAAAAACAAAAATATTAAGACAAATATTATTTACAAAAAAAAAATAAAGAAAAAATAATTTGTACATATTTCGTTAAATATATTAATAGAAAATAAAAAAAAATAATATTACCATTATTTAAAAATCGTTTGCAAATAATTCATACATAAAGTATTACACCCCCATCACCATTTTAAAATTCGTAATAGGAAAACTACTAAAGACAATCGTGAAAAAGAGATAGTGCAAATATTATAGTAAATGGAAAAATTAATAATTATAAATAAATAAATATATAAAATCAGTACAAGTGCGGTTTTTAATTTTTTTTGTCTTTTGATGATAAAAATTGTCCTTTTTTTGTACGAGTTTAATCACGAACAATAGTAATAATAATAATAATAATTAGTAATCTGTGGCAGTGAAAAAAAAGAAGACCAAAAAAAATATTCTAAGATAATCATTTAACCTATTTAGAAAATGAACAACTCCCTGTACGGTTTGACATCATTGATGAGGGTAAAAATCGTCGGGTATCGTTTTTCGTAAATCGTAGGATCGCCATAAGTTAGCTTATATCATGACTTTACTTTTATTACATACTTACTCTTAATCACTCGAACGACCCTTCCCGAAGTAGTCCGAAAACGAGTCGTTTTATCGTAATTACCGAAAATTGTATTTTTCTTTTGACCCCTTTCAAACCCTAGAGAATAAAAGATTCGTACACCTTTTATTTCTTCTCCTACATCTTTCTCTTATTTTTATTTCTTTTCATTTATTTATTATTTTCTTTTGCAAAAAGACAAAAATATAATCTCATTTTCCTTCGATTATCTCAACAGAAAATTTCATTTTATAATCTATGTCTATTATATAAATATTATATAATATTTATATATTATATTATATTTTATTATATTATTTTTTTAATATTATATAAATAAATATTATATATTCTAATATTTATTATAACACAATTATACTCATATAATGTAAATTTAATATTTTCCTAATTTAGTATAATTTTTTAAATAGAATTAGACAATTTTTTAAGATCAATTTGATTTTTCATTTTTAACCGAATAATTTATATTCTTCAATATACCATATTTTTCCGACACTGTGTATATAGATTCTATAATATTTACCCTTTCAATATAATAAACTGAAAAATGTATGTTATAATATTGTTAATATAATTTTTAATCGATTTTGTATAAGTCTAAATGTTTTTATAGTTTTTTTTTTAAATCTTTGCGATCCCATATGGGATCAAATAGAATTTCTGATTATATTACATCAATTTTGAAAAGCGTACAAGTGATGCTCGTGCTGTGATTGTTATTAAACAAAATTGTTGTTTGTAAGTTTTTTTTTTTTCAATGCATCTTTTTTTCTATTACCAATAACAATCGACGTATTTTGATGGCCTATTTTAAATTGCTTTCAACTGGTATGTGTTTACCTATAAAACATACACATACGCAGCATATAGGTAGACAAACATATATATATATACTTGATATCTCTTGGGGAAATTCTCTAACTATAAAGAAGCAGTACATTATAAATAAAAATCTCGTTAAAGTATCTTTTTCTAATTTATAGATTAAATTATAGGTAGTTACAGAAATAGATACTCCATATATCGGTCTATAAATAATACGTAAATCGATATGCATCACTCGTTTGAACTTCTTTATAGCTACCTATATAATATATATATATGCACTATATTCTCTATTAAATTACTTATTTAAGTCGACCATTTAGCAAAAAAGCAAAAATATTGTTATAATTTAAAAACGTATTTTATATTAATAATATACAACAACAACAAAAGATGATGTAAATGAATAAATAGAATAAATGAACGAACTAACGAACAAAATGAATAAACGAATGAATGAAAATTTAACACGCGCACGCGTGTTAATGACTTTGAATTAAAAAGCCTTTTGAATTCCATCAACAAAAAAAGAAAAGAAAAAAAAGAGAGAAAATTCGTTTCGCGCAATTCGTTTTTTTTTCGTGCTTCAAATGTTCTTTTCGAAAGGGCTCGAAATAAAAAGAAATAATAAAAAATGAAATGAAATGATCAAAAAAAAAAAAAAGAAAAAGAAAAAAGAAGAAAAAAAAAGGGAAATAAAAAAAGATTGAAAAAATAGAAAGAAAACACATTTGAAAAGAGAAGGAGAACTAGGAAGAGGAGAGGGGTTGGTTGGAGGAAGAGTGGTAAGAGGAAGAGGAGGAGGGGAGGGGGTGGGGGTGAAAGAGCATTGTGGAGAACGTGAATGTGGTAGAGTTGCGGGCAGGAGAGAAATTAAAACAAGCTGCGGATGAGTGCACTAAAATGAAGTGTCTATTCGTTGTTCAGACTTAATTGAAAATGAAATTATTTATCATCGTTTTTTTTTTCTTCTTTTTTTTCTTTTCCCCTTCCCCATTGCGATGGCCAACTTGCGAAAGCCTTTGGAGTACACTCGAATACTTTCTCTTTCTCTCTCTCTCTCTCTCTCTCTCTTTTTATCTTTCTCTTTCTCTCTTTATTTGGTCTCGTTACAGCATTTAAGCTGACGTTGCTATTCGTACCGTAGTAATCGTCGAAAGAATGCCTTTTTAACAAAAAAAAAAAAAAAAATAAAAGGATTTGCTGCATTTACTTCTAAAGAAAAAAGAGAGAGAGAGAGAGAGAGAGAAAGAAGGGGAGTGATTATTTGAAAAGAACTTTGATTAATCAAGCATATATATATATGTACGTGTTTTACCTAAGAAAAATCTCTATCTCTCTTCTTCTTCTTTTTCTACTTCTATTTCTAGTAAAGTAAATTAAAAAGAAGAAACACAAACATACACACATACACACATTTTCTATCTGTTCTACGTAATTTCAAAAAAAAAAAAATTATTCAGCAATAATTACAAGTATAATTAAGATTTGAAAATAATTGACCACCTTCATCACATTTGTTAACACTAAACGTAACGTGACCAATCAAATGACTGATTGTCAATTTTTTTGAATGAAATTTTTTACAAGTTATATATTGTGATTGATATTTGATTAGTTAAAAAAAATTCTTTTTGCTATAAATATAATATGACTTTTTTTATAAAGATGGATCATTTTGATCCGTTGTGATAGAAATAAATATACATGAAGTAATATAAATATAAATTCGTTCATGTATAAGTATCGTTACATGGTTCCTACCCTTATACAAGTAAGACAGGGTAAATTAGGTCCATGATACGGGACATTTGCATAGAAGACCTGCATATGGGATCGTTAGGTAACGAAAAGTGTTATAACAATATATTAACAATTAACAGTAACGATTATAAATTTGTAATCAAAAATATATTTAATCCCGTTTTTGTAAGAAAAAAAAAAGAGAATAAAATTATTATTTATTTTTTAACACGTTGAACGCCATGTAAATTCTTAGGAAAATTCCCGTCAGGCCACAGGCGTTACTTTGTATCGAAAAAATAGTTGAACGTGTCAGTCATCCGTGACGAACGCGGCCTAAACGGAAAGTCTAGTGTCAGCCACTGATGGCTGACGTGGCGCTCAACGTGTTAAGAAATAAACAAGACGAAACTTTTTTCTTTTTTTTTATGAAATAAAAATATTAGTGAAGCGAGAAGAACGATGTTAATAAAAAAGATTAAATTGGAGTATCGAAAAATGAGACATGCATTAAAGGGTGGGTGGGGGTTAGGGGTTGATAAAAATGCTAAAGTTTATGACTACAACTACAACAACGATAGAAAACGTGTTACGAAAGGACAGGGAAAAGAAGGGATGGGAGTATGGTGGAGTTCGGGGGAGGTTTATACAAGCTTTAATATTCATCGACTAACCTTGAAATTCTTTTCGTGCCGCGCTGACCGAAGTTACGATGTTAGCCACGTGTCCCAGTACGGTGGCGAATAGGAGTAAACCAAAAAGCAGCTGAGCTATTACGAAGAGATACTCGCCCTTGCTTCTTGGCCTAGAAAAACAAAACAAAACAAAGTCACGCACGTAAAGTAAACAAACCTTGTTATCTCTTTCTCACTCTCTCATGTTTGACGTTTCAGTGGGTCAGTAGATACAGTAAGGGTAAGAATGAGAGTTAGGGTGGGGGTAAGGGTAGAGTGGTCGACGCACGAAAAAGAAGAAAGAAAATTCGTCACATTTGTTCTTTCTCTCTTTCTTTATTTATTTATCTCGTAGAAGAAGAAGAAGAAGAAGAAGAAGAAAAAAAATGTGATTTTGTTTGTTTATATTCTCATTAATTACCTGGGTAAATCGCCAATGGTGGTTAGTGCCAACGTGCACCAATAGTAACTTTGTAGATACTGTTTAACAACGTCAGCGGTTTCGGAATCGTTGTATACCCAATTCTTACTGCCGAAACCGTTGTTCTTATAAATAATGTGATAGAGGCACCCGTTCCAGTGAAAGATCACCAGCAAATAATGTATCAACGAGGTGGAACGAAATAAATTCGGATAATTCGTGTGTCGTTCGGTCCTGTCCATGAACGCCCAGAACCTGTGTCAAACCGATCGAGAACACGACAGAAATCTGTGATCACTTAATCATTATTTATCCGAACAAGTGGATTTATTGGTAGTTGCTGGATTGATAAGAAAAATAACTCAATATATACATATATAGAAAATATTAACCCATTTGCATATTATAAAGAATAATTAAATTAACATTATTAATAATTTAATTGATAGTACATTGTACGATTACTTTTGAAAATTATTATCTCAGAATTATATTACTTATATATTTTAATAACTTCATTTTGATACCATTTTAAAATTTCTAAACCCTAAACGAGCAAAAATTCTCGTAGATATATTAATCTTTTAGTTCATTTTAGAAGCAAAAAAAAAAGGTTGATCACGTATACATCTCACGGTGGATAGTTAAGAAGAAAATGGAGCATGTATAACACGCGTACACTAATGGATGCAAATGGGTTAAAGAAGCCAAGGGTAGGGGGGAGAATGAGGAAAAGATTTTGGTGTTAGGAAGAGGAAGAAGAAAAAAAAGAGAAAAAAGAAATACAAGGGGTGTTTAATACAAAAATGAAGTTGGACTAACCGGTAAATTTTAACGAGTCTAAAACTTCTCAGCATACTGTTGAATCCTATAGATAAGTATAAAAAGTCGAGGGGCAGCAGGCACAGTATGTCTATGTAAAACGTAGTGCTGTTCGTATAATGATTCCGTAACTTGGTCGCGTCAGTTTGTAAAACGCCATCCTCCAAATATCCCGTTCTTACATGAAATATTATATCCAGAACGTATAAAAAATCCGAGAAATAGTCCAGGCAGAACCAAATCCAGCGGGTATCGCCTAAGCGTGTAAAAATGATTAAGGTAAAAATATATATTGAAACAATTTACGTGTGTATTAGTGTGTAAAAAAAAGGGACACGAATATGAAGTTCGAACAAAAATTCTATTTATAGATTTAGTCAAAAGTATACGATAATAGGATAGGATAATTTAAATATAAAAATGTCATAAGTTTCACTGACCGTTTATTTCCTGGAAGGCAAACCTATAGATGATGACCCAAAAGTTGTAAAGGAAGGCTAGGGAAACCACCATTGACCAATAATAACAAAGTCGTCCCGCTGGGTCGAAGATGAATGACCAATTGGGTGCACCTGTACGGAAACCTTTGGTTCCGGCATGACTAGGAAAACCACGACTACCTCGTTGTTGTCGCTGCTGTTGGGCTGTATACCTTCTAAGAATACCAACAAAAATACAAATGATATAAAAAAAATGTATTAAATGTATTATAAATGAAGATAAAAAGGAATTTAAGTACCCAATGATACACTCACGTTTCGGTACCATTGCAGCTTGCATTACTGAGATGATTGATGGAGGCCGGTGGATGAAGTTGCGAATGATCGCGAGACGGGGTTGCACCTACCGCATAGGGCAACTTAATTCTACTCCTTTGCTGGTCCCTCCTTCTTGTTTTTCGACTGAGATCCAATTCGCTAGCACCTCGATTAACGTATCCACCCTGAAGGGAATCTCGGGACGAACCAAAGTATCGCTGCGACACAGAGTATACCTGGACGAAGCACTAAGCTGCTACCACTCGCGAGAATCAAGCCAACGCTAGCGTCAACATCGATTACTTTTGTTTTTTCTTTTTTTTTTTTTTTATCATTCGTTCAATATTCATTATTTTCATTGAAATTTCTTAGAGGAAGAAGAAGAAGGAAGAGAAAAACCAGAATAAAAAAGAAGCTCCAATATACGTTTGGAAAAAGAGACAAAAAAAAAGAAGAAAAATAAACGATAAAGACGCTTAGAATTGGTTGTGTTTGTATCTCGCGTGCAAGAGCTTGATCACGAATATTTTGTCACACGATATATCACGAATAATTTTAAAACAAAGCCAATTAGATAAGAAGAAAACAAACCTGCTGAACCTGATAATTATGAGTGGGCGTATGTCTGCCCATGATTTTATGGCTAACAAGATCCAAAAGGCTTTGTCTCGAATGTAGGACCCCTCTGGAGATGCTTTCAGCACTTTTCGCGCTTTTCGTGTCATCTTCCCTTTCTCTACCACCTAATACCAATCTTCCACCACCCATACCCATTCCCATTCCTCCCATTCCCCCCATTCCCATTCCTCCAGGTCCTCCTCTTCTTCCTCCTCCAGGTGTCTCGACGATACCACCATCCCTGTATTTATCGACGACGTCGTAGCCCAATGCGGAAGCTGAACCGCAACTTAAACGGTCGATTGCACCCCCAGTCGTCGATCCGATGCCACCTGAAAACTCACACACGTGTCAAACTATAAATCTCAAACTTTCTATTATATATCTATTACGTTTTATCTTAACCGATCATTGTTCAAATATATAGGAATATTCAATTTTCATAGAAATATTTCAATTGCATTTTAACAAATATTTTAAATTTATTATTATATTATATATATGTGGGGTGTGTTGAAAATCGAAGAGGTTGTGTGTGTAAGTCTGTGTGAGTCCAAAGGTCCGAGGAGGTTGTGTGTGTAGGTCTGTGTGAGTCCAAAGGTCCGAGGGGTTGTGTGTGTAAGTCTGTGTGAGTCCAAAGGTCCGAGAGGTTGTGTGTGTAGGTCGGTGTGGGTCCTAAGGTTCGACATGTTGTGTGTGTTAGTCGGTGTGGGTCCAAAGGTCCGAGTGCGTTTGAAACATGCGGGGTGGGAAAGAAACCTTATAAGGAGAGGACGGTCACGCATCGGGGTTTTTGTTTTTCGAGAGAGTAGCGTGGAGAGAACTGAGTGACGAGAGCGAGTGAGAATAGCGAGTAGAGAGTAGCGAGTGAGTAGTGATTCTGTGAGKWSTGAGTRAGTGCGAGAAGTTGCGAAGCGTTATTGTAATTGTAATTGTAATGGTAATTGTAATTGTAATAAGCAATAATTTGTGAGAATAAAGAGTATATTTTATATCTCAAGTAGTGTCGGCAACACGGGGGAATTAGATATCCTTAGCCGGATACAGAACAATTGATTTCCCTACATATATTATATAGTTTAGTTTATAAACCTCAAACCTTCTATTCTATGTCTTTAATGGTTTACGTCGAAACTTGAAAATTATTTTGCAAATATATAGAATTATTAAGTTTTGATAGAAATCTGATATTTATATTTCACTTGTATTTTAACAAATATTTTATATAAATTTATTATTATATTATATATATTATATAGTTTAGTTTATAAACCTCAAACTTCCTATTCTATATTTTTAATGGTTTACATGTAATCTTAAAAATCATTTTTAACCCTTAACGCTCCAAGTGTGTCTCTCAGGCACCATCGATTTCCGGCGCTCTGTTTCAAATATATCGCTAGGTCGTTATTGGTAATTATTACGAATCAAAAATTATATTAACAAGCGTCATTGTAGTATTCAAAATCAAAATTAACACGTCATTGTAGTATTTTAAATCAAAATTGACACGTCATTGTAGTATTTGAAATCTGATACTTAAAATTTTGTAAGTTGAAGTATGATAGTTAATTAAAATTCGTTTGTTAAAGGTTTGTTAAAGGTTAAAATATATAGAATTATTATGTTTTGATAGGAATGTAATATTTACATTTTAATTAAATTCAAAAACAAATATTTCAAATTTAATATTATATATATATATCAAATAATGATTTAAATCATATATCTTATATTGGCAACCTAATATTTACATTTAAATTACAATTCAAACAAATATTTCAAATGTAATATTATATTTATATATATTGAAATATTATTTGAAATCGTATATGTGATCTAATGTTATACGTAGAAATATCTATAAATAGCGTTGGAAACATTGCCAAAGTTTAAACGAACAGTTATGAAAGAAAAGATCAAATTTAGACGGTGAAAAAGGAAACGGAAATTTTCATCTATTCTCATAAATTTCTAAGTGTTAGCGCGTGTTTATGTCAATCAAATTTTACTACGATAACTAGTAGATATATGGTATGAATACAAATAGAATATATAAGAATCTATGTATATATAAAAAGGTAGATATATGGGTAAAAGATATTATATAAAAGAATTTCGGTTAATCAAAGTTACAATTTTTTTTTCTTGCAATAAAAACGAAGAAACGAGAACGGTCACGTTAGAAATTGGATTTTCTGAAAGAGTTAAATGTGTCTGCGAACGTGTCCCTATTTCTTTCTTTCTTTCTCTTTCAAGTGTAAATATATCGTTTGAACTTTTTTTAGCCAAAATTCACATGGGACAAGTATCCGAAAGCAACCTACGTCTTACACGTCATCGTTAAACGTCTACTACATTTATTATACCAACAGCAAACGTGAGTTCAAGAGAGTACGATGGTTGTCTGTTGAGGTGAGCTTAGAAAGAGAGAAAATAAAAATAAAATAAAAAAAAGAAGAGAGAAAGAGAGAGATCCAAAAGTATGCGGAAAATGTTTGGGTAAAGCTTTTGAATCTCATAAAGTACCTGAACGACTTTAACTATGAAATATTTTCCGTGTTATCATTCATTCATCGTTTCAACGTGAATGTATTATTTTAGTATATTTTAATTGAAAGTTTTCTTCACAAATAGTTGAATGCACAAAGATATTAGTTAATTTTGTCTATCATAGAATCCAATTAAACGATACCCATACACGATATCTCTCGTGTACCCTAACCTTTCTACCAAAATTTCCGTTTATACGAGCCAGAGTCGTTTAACGATAATGAAATGTTCCGACGAAAATCGAATTGTAGTGACGCACACGCTAGCAAACCACATGCCTGTACGCACACATAAACATATACGTACACACACACATATTCTCGTATACAATTTGTCTGGTATTGAACATCGGCAACGTAATCCCGATCGAAGCTACAGGTTGGGATTGACGCTGACGTCATTGCATAAATTGCAACTCGTATATCAGCATCACGTAGTAGTGTGTAACCTGCACAAAAGCTTCAGCTTGCAAGATGCGCAAGCTCGCGTGACGCACGGTGAGTCAAACGTTTTGTAACGATTAAAGATTCGTTCGGTGATGGTGGTTCACGCATTTAACACGCACCAATCGCGTTACCCCCAACCCGATTGTTGTTGACCGTTTCAAGATCGATGAACGTGCAATTTAATATTCCTCCTACTACACCTTTTGCCTATAGCTATTTCAATAGGTTTTTCTTTTTTTTTTTCCTTTTTTTTTTTGTACCATCCTCTCGTACCATTCTTCTTTCAATTAGAAAATATTTCATATAATATTTTTCAATATCACGGTTGATAAGAATTTAACGAAAAAAAAAGAAGAAGAAGAAGAAGATTATAGAAAATATAGAATAAAAGTCAATTTTAATTGAAAGTTATTTCGAGTAATATATTTTTTAATACCGCGAACTATATTTATATTCGTTGATGAGGATCTTTTTCTGTTGATAAGAAAAAAAGAAAAGAAAGAAATAAATAACGAGGAAAACAAAATAAAAGTCAATTACTTTTGAAATTTGTTCGCAAAGAAAAAGGAAGGAAGAAAGATAAGAAAAAAAAAAAAAGAAAAGAAAAGGAAAATGAGCTAGACGACCAAGATCTTTCGTTCTATTTACGAAATGGCGAGATACTCGAAGGAATAAAAAGCTTTTCTATTTCGAACGCGAAATCCAGTCTATCTCCTAAAAGCAGTAGCTTTTTCTTAAGAGTATTAAGAAGCCGGTATTAAATCCAAGAGATTTTTTTCATCAATAAAGTGTCTTCTTCCTGATAGTTGCGAGCTTTACTTTCTACTATTTCTATTTTTATCTTTTTCTATCTTTTTCCTGTATTTTCTTTTTTTTTCATTAATCTTACTTCATAGATCGAATTTAGATCGCGTACGATTTCAAACGCAATGGAAAAGTATTGGTTTATCTAAAAAATAATTTCATTTATTAATGTCTGATCATATACGGGCTTGACTCGTACTACTTGATGTTTGATCATACACGAGGTCTAACTCTTACTACTTAATTTCTGATTATATAAGGGCTTGACTCGTACTACTTGATGTTTGATCATACACGAGGTCTAACTCTTACTACTTAATTTCTGATCATATAAGGGCTTGACTCGTACTACTTAATGTCTGATCGTATACGAGACCTAACTGTTACTACTTAATGTGTGACCATTTACGAGAATGCTGGCGCTTACTACTTAGAAATGAATGATACGTAATAAACGTCTGACTATTCGTATTACTTAAATCCTTACATATGAGAAAATCATCTTTTATTTATCATTGAAAAAAAGAAATGAAAATACTTTTATTGAATAATTTATTATATTTAAAATATTTATTCGTTCGAGTGAATACGTGTAATAAATAAAATATCATATGTAACAATTGATATTTTAAAAGCACCTAATAGATGAGAAAAATATTTGTTCGTTGTTTAACATAAGTACCAAAATATGTCGATAATTACATTGATTTTTTTATTATTGATAAATACATTGATTAATCATCGTTAAGCTGTATAACTTCGAGGTTTATTCAATGCAATAGTAAATAGAAATAAAGACCAAAAAGAAACAACGAATCGAAACGGATATTGAACTATTGGTATAAATGTTACAAAAAAGAAAAAAAAAGGGAAAAAAAATCTGTATCGCCAACTGCACAGATTGATTCCAATGAGATAATAGAAATTTACATTCTTATTCGTTTACACGAATACACGATGCAACAATGAAAATTTGCGAACAGGAGGTAAAGCTCGTAAAATGTTCAAACGCGAATATAACTCGGATTTATTCGCAGGTAGAACAATGAAAATGTAAACGTGATAAATCATTTTGTGCGTCATCATTGATAAAATAGTACGATTGAAATTGCATTTTTTACAATTCTAATTGAAATTGCATTTTTCATACATTTGCATTTTTCTATACAAATGACAACAACATTTCTATATACATATTTAATGTTACGAGAACTAATTTTAATTTGCCACATTTAAGTCAGATTAAAATAATGTTACGACAAAAGAAAAAAGAATATTCTAATATTATATCGTAATTATTTTAATCCGATAAAAAATAAAATTAAAAAAATAAATGGAAATGTAACAATTTGCACAAATTATAAAGTAATCAACAATGTACATTTATTTACTTGCCGTGATATTGTTCAATGTTCCGTATTATATATAGTTAGCTTTGTGTGTATGTGTATGTGCGCAGGTGTGTGTGTGTATCTACCACGTTACCATATGTGTCCATACGTTAAGATCGTTTATTCTTGCCAGGAGAGCATGTAATGATGATAGAAGGAGTTTAATTGCAACGCATATAGGTTCTTACCACGCCTCCCAACCCTCTTTTCACACACTCTTACTCTCTCTCTCTATATATATATATATATATATCTAGTGTTAGAAGAGGAAAATATCGATTATCTTGTAAAGCAAACGTTAAAAAGATGGATGAGAGAAGAGGATGGTGTTGAAAACTTCCATTTTGCGATATTTGAGAAGCCACGAAAGAAAGTGGATTAGACAGGATAGGAATATTATTTTTCAATTTCATTCGGGATAAGGAGTTTAGCTATTTTCATTCGCCGTAAGCTTAAAAATTAGATTTTCTTCTTTTTTATCTTCTTCTTCTTCTTCCTTTCCTTCTTCCTCTTCTTCTTTCTTTCCTTCTTCTTCTTCTTATTCCAAGCGAGGAAACGATATTTTGCTATCCAGAGGTTTTAGGTATTTATATACCGTTGAAAAAAGATTGCACGCGGTTTTTATGCGTCTATTACCTTCGCAAGATGATAGATATGACAAAATAATTTTATTTAAAAAAAAATAATATTCTTTTTGAAATACAAAATGTCAACGTACGCATAATATTTCATACACGACAGCACACACACACACACACACACACACACCCGATTATCGTCCCCTTATTATCTTTTTTCATCTTTTGTTTTTTTCTTCTCTACTCTCATTTTTTTTTATCTATTATCGATAATCGAATAAAACCAATATATAGGTGTTAAAAAACGATTGGCCAATCAATTTTGTTCAGAAAAAAAATAAAACGACGAGCAGTTTGAATGAAACGTTGGTTAAAAAGAAAAAGAAAACATTTAAACCTTTCGTCATTTTTTTACTTATTATTTTATTAAAATATATTTGTAATAAGGTTCAATCGTAATACCAGCCAATTAGAATCGAAAGTGAGATATTCAACAAATAAAGTAAAATTTTTTACCGATTATAATCGACACACGTGTATACACGTCGATGGATACCGACTATAGTCAGCGCCCGGAAACAAAAGTGTTAAAAAAAAAATACCCTAGTTGATTTTTTTTCGTCGTTCGATTAACTTTTGACACTTTCGTTCATTCGTTTTCTTTTATTCTAATTTTTCTTTTTCAATTATTTTCATTCATTTTATTAATATTCCAACATTAAACGAACAAGCAAAACATAAATTCGAATGATTTATAGTATACCCTCCCGTTAAAAAAGAAAACTGGCGTGACGGATAGGGCAAAAAAAAACAAAACGTTCATTCATTCGAAGGATTGCACCCTCCCTCCCTCCCTCCCTTCCTCCTTCTCTTCACTACTCGCAAAAAAATAAAAAAGACAATTTTTTTTTCTTCTCTCGTCAGGATTATTCAACCCAACCAACCAACCAACCGTCGTATCTACCCATTTTTGTCTGGTAAAGCGCAAAAGAGAAAATCACGGCCGCGCGCATTTTTTTGTTTGTCCATGGAGCGAGCTGGTGGGTGTACGATGAATAGGGGTCTCTCATCCTTGATAAAAAAAAAAAAAAAGAAAGCAAAAATACAAATGGAGTGAAGGGGGAAGAAAAAAATTTGAAAGAAGACTCGTGTGTGTGTTGTTTCATCCGTTCATTATTTTGACGAATGCCAAGTGTACCAATATGATGGTTTATTAACTTATCATCGTTTACTTTTTTGCCGCCATTCATTCACGTTTGTTCTTCCAATAAAAAAAAGATTCGTGTAATCGTACTTCGTTCGAAAGAAAGAAAAAAAGGAGAACAATAGAAGAGAAAAAAAAATATAAATAAAAATTGAAAAAAAAGAAAAAGAAAAAACATTGTGCGACGCGATTTATCGGCAAAGGGTTGGTAAATTTACTTAAAGAGAAAAGAAAAGTGGAATAAAAGAGGAGGAGAAAGAGGAGGAGAGCATAAGGTAACAAGGGTTAGGGGGAAGGAAAAAAGAAAAGCGTTATATACAGTGTAACGCTTTTCGCATGGATCGATCGAATCGTTTGTTTGAAGGAAAATGTTGCTTGAAGATGAGAAAAAAAAAAGAGAAAAATGGAGGAAGCTTTTATCAGAAAAACTTAGTCATCAAATCGATATCTCATGCCGTTCATGAAAGGTATTACAATGACTATTACGTATAACGGAATCTCGACTATTTCCAAAATAATTGCACTATTACCAAAGCTGATTCGCATACCTCTCTGTGTGTTTCACCTTTGCCAAGAGCCTAAAGCTTTTGAAAAATATCTTCCAACCTTATCCTCCCACTCTCAACTCCTCTACCTTCCAAACCCCCCCCCCCAAAACGTATCATTTCATTTGATAAATCATACTGCTTTAACCCTTTGACTACAGCACGCTCTCAAACAAATTCATTAATATGAAAGCGCGATTTTCGCATGTTTTTCGTATATATTAATGGATTTGTGAGAGCGGATTAATACGCCTTTCATATATATTGATGGACTTGCGAAAGCGTATATATACGCCTTTAACAGTCAAAGAGTTAAACGATTTTCTTTTCTTCCTGGAAAAATATACAAAATATTAGGTTGGAAACTATGAAACGGGCGTTTTTTGTTTAGTCTGTGTTTTTGAATTGTTTGTTAACTCTAAAAATAAAGATTTTTTTCAAAAAGGCATACATGATTTGCCCAATCGTTGGCAAAAAGTCGTAGATGCCAATGGAAATTATTTCAATTGAATATAATAAATAATGTGAAAAATTGCGCTTTTCAGTTTTTATTTTCATTCAACGCCCGTTTCATAGTTTCCAACCTAATATATTGTTATTATGATTAATATTTTATGATTAAAATATTTTTACATATAAAAGTCCTGCTGGGTTAGTTGAATGTTTGACTTTGAATAAAAAAAAAAAACAAACCAAAAATTCGTTGAATCTGAAATACGAAAAAGGGAATAGAATGAAACGATAGAATGGAATGCTTAAAGCATTACAGTGTACAGTGTTGTGTAATACTACACTATAGTATCGTTGAGTTTTAAAATATTTCTAAGTGAGCTCTGAATACGTAACAAATTTTTACAAAAGGAGACATTTGACGTTATAAAGAATAACCATTAAAAAATATAATCATAATGATAACTATAACGACAATTTATTTTACTTGAAATAAAAAGTACCTAGAAAAGAATCTAGTTATATCATAAATTTATATATATACAAATGTTACCTGTGATAGATTGAAATAGAAGAATGTCAAGATTTACATGGTGAATATCAACGAATATCAAATACGTTGATGAAACTCAAATATTTAGATAAGTTCTTATACATTAATATTTCTGACATATACTAAGCGATCATGCGAGTCTTGACAATCTTCAATTTTGGTCTTTCACGGTAACATACATATAAAAAGAAGAAACCATTTCAATAGATGCAGGAAAAAATTCAATAAAATTTTAAACTTTAAAAAAGAAAATATGTATTACATTGTATAATAATAAAACCGTATATACAAAGTAGCTCTTTCCAGTTTGGCAAAGACTTTTTGAAAAATCCATAAATGTGATCCCATGAAAAATAAGTTTGAGAGAGAGAGAGAGAGAGAGAGAGAGAGAGAGAGAGAGAGAGAGATGGAATAAGGTATTCGAACGATCTCGAAAGTTGTAGAACCGAATAAATCGCACGATCGAGAAAGATAAGTTTTACCGGTAGTAGTAGTAGTAGTAGTAGTAGTAGTAGTAGTAGTAGTAGTAGTAGTCGTTGATAACGACGCATAAAGTTCGCACGAAAAGGTTCCTTTCCATGAGGAGTACAACGACAACACAGCCGAGAAAAGGAGGATCCGTGAAAGGAAGCTGCTCGATCGTTGTATGTGCGATCGAGCAGACTAAACAATTTCTAGATAAACTTTCTCCCAGAAAGTTGAAAGCTTGAGGTAATGGTGCTAGTGGTGGTGGTGGTGATGGTGGGGATAGTTTTGGAAGTGGATTGGGTTGAATGGGATTGGAGGGGGATGAGCAGACGAGTTTGTGGTGATAGATTAAGGGAAAACCTGGGTCTACGACTACGACTACGAATCTCTTTTAGGAAAACGCCTAACTTCATATTTTTCTTTCGAAATTTAACGAGGAAGAAAATACGATAAATAAGAGACGCGTAAAAACCTAGGAGTAGGAAAAGAGAAGAGAACAAGAAATAAGTTTTTCCAAGTGCAAGCTAGTATGCCAAAGAGAGTGAGAGAAAGGGGTAGAGAGGGAGGGGAAGGGGGAGGGGGAGGAGGAAGAGAAAGAGACTACAGTTTGAGATATAAGATTACTCGAATTTTCCACCCGATCGTCTTTTCCACTTCTTTTCTTGTATACTGGCAAAGCCTTCCTTCCTTCCTTCCTTCCTCCTTTCTACCTTCCTCTTCCTTTTCTCCTTCGTTTATTTTTTTCTCTTTTTTTTTCCCCCCCTTTTTTCTTCTCTTTCTAACCAAGGCGATAATCTCAAGGTTTTTCCTATATTAACGTCGGCACACTTACAACGGTCTACGCTACATCTCGAGGCTATATTTTTCCTTCCCCCTTCTCCCCCCTCATCATCCCTCTCCCTCATATATTTCATCACGCCGTCACATATTTATCGAGATAATAAAAAAAAAAAAAAAATATCTGATCGATTTTATCATTGTCAATTACTCGCGATCTATCACCTTTTTATTTTTCCGATTAATTAATTCTTAAACGTGGATAAAATAAAACAACCTCGACAACGACATCATAGTAGTAGTACATATCTTGTCAATTATGTTCGAATGTTTAAGATGCAATCATATGTGAATTGTTGTTTTTTATTTTTTGTTTTAATAGTTTCGTAATAAAAAGATTAAAAATTGCGTACGAAATATAATTCGATGATACTCTCGTTTATTATTAGCCTGCTCTTATCCTATTTTTTATAATATTTTATGTACCAAGTTTGTATTATTAGGGTTATTATTAGCCTCCCTCCCTCATTCTAAATAATTTCTATCCAGAACGAAGCTAACAACAATATTGAAAGTCATCAACTCTTGTCATTAACAAATCATTTTGATATTGTAGCGTTTAAACGTACCAAAGTTAGGCTTCGTGTGAATTAATAATCAATCAATAGTGTTCGTACATGCGTTTAGTGTACGATAGAAGTGTTTTAGATTTTTTTTGTCATTTCAATTACTAAGGAGACCAAAAAGTAACCTTTCATTAGAAAGATTTGTTTGATTGTTAACAAACAAACAAAAAAACAAGTAACATTTCAAAAAGTAACCATCGGGAAGTTGTTCTAAAAATTAATTCAAAAATGATTCAATAACAGACACGAGAGAACGAGAAGTTTTATTGAAAATAAAAATTATTCAACCCTCTTTCCTCTTCTTCCTCAGTTTAATCGAATCACAAATAATCAAATTTGAAAATAATTGAAAGGCAAATAAATGATCTATCGTCTCATTAGAAGAAGATTATTGAAATATATATATTGGAAATATGTTTTTAAAAAAAAGTAAAAAATAAATGAGCAATAGTTAGTAGTTGATGAGAAGTTAGGAGTAAGTTGATGAACCAAATTGGATATTCTGGGTAGGTAAACTGCATAGGTAACGCACTTAAACAAAGCCAAGTACACGGTAGTACTCGATCCCATGAGATATAATCGGTGAGAGGTAAGCTAAGCTGTCCTTGTATCAGTTCTAGCATGTAGGTGTACCGAAACTCTCGTTCGGGTCGACGTACCTAAATATAAATATTTGCTCGTACTGAGAGATAGGGATTCCTGATGATGTTCGTTGAAATGTGTTCTATTCACTATCTCTATCTCTTTCTCTTTCTCTTTGTAACATATCCCCTACAATGTTCGGCATCAAAACGCATTTGTAATTGGAGTTGAACATGTAACCGTTTCTAAACGTACTTACTTAACTTATTTAGTACGAATACTTAAAAGGTTTTCTTTGACTTTACTCATTCGCAATGATCTAATGTGAGAGTAATTCATTAAAAGTATTTCAACTAATTATTTTGTTCAATTTACGATGTTACCCAATCAATGCTAGCAACATCAAATGATTTTTCTATCTAGTACTTTGTTAATTACAAGAAAACAACTTTGTATATATATATATATATATCTTGTTTTGATCAAAAGAATTTCATTGAGAGAGAGAGAGAGAGAGAGAGAGAGAGAGAGAGAGAGAGATAACGTTAATTCTAACAATTTTGTTATTTTCTAAAGATCCGATGGATGTTCGTTCTTTAAAAGAATTTATACAAATTATTTCATGTGACGTTATTCTATCCTAAGAAAAGATTCCTTTTTTTCTTTTAATTTATTTTTTTCCGATAATTAACTATCTGCGTTTGTATTTGTTCAATGATTAGACGAATTGTTTTATTAGAAGTAGTAACGATTCATTAACTAACAAAAATTTATTCTCTTTACTCTCTCACCCACCCAGTCAATAAATCTTGCACGCGAATAATTTCGTGCCCATGTGTACGAGTTGTTTGAAGATAAACAAATATTTCTTTATTTAACAATGTTTGTTCTATGTTTGTTGGTTACACCGATAATAATCGAGAGAATATCGTTAGTATAGTAATACCTTTAAGGGATGCTAGGTTACGAACTAGGCGTCATCCGTTGTCGTAGTTGTCCCTTGTCGTTTGGGAATAATTTCTGAACATACACATATATACACACGAACACACATATTTTCAGATTAAACGTTTCGTTAGTTGGTTGGTTCATTGTTTTGGGGTGCGGCCAATGCATAAATTAGCTCAGTTTATTGTTGGCAAAGATCTGATTCAAGCGCTAAAACTCGTATGGGCATAAACGTAATAGCTTATCCGATTATAAAATGACGAAGTCATACTCTCTTCTTTAGCAAGAAAATACCTAAATAGACCTTGTAATTATTCAACCAAGTCTATGATCCCCTCTACCTCACCCATCCTACTTCTTATTTATCCACTTTTATCTAAATCTTTTCTTCTATTTAACAAAATATCTTTTCCTCGTATATTACATATCGAATTATTTATTACATTTATTATTCTATAACTTATTATTCTAACATTTTTTAAATTAAAGGTGAAAGAATGAAATATGTAATTGGATGTAAACTATGTAGTTTTTTCTTTTCTTTTTTACTTCTTTTTTTTTTTTTAATCTTATCTTTTCACTCGTTTTCACAACATTAATATAACGAGATTGCTAATTCTTAATATTTAATTTAATTCGCATTAATATTAATATTATTTTTGTTTAATTCCATTATGATTTAATTTAATAACATTTTACGTTGGTAATATATCTATATTTGAAAATTTCTCTTATTTATCGAGTTATGTATGCAAATAATTAAATAATCAGTCATACATATTTATATACCTAAGTTACCGGAATACGAGTGAGGAAGAAAAAACAAGAAAAGGTAAGTAATTAGAGGAAAAAAGAAAACGTTAATAAGCAAAATGGAAAACGTTAATTTTGCATCGTTGACGAAGTCCTCTCCGGATAATACGATAAGCTAATTATATTAAATACGATAATATAACATATATATATATATATATATATATATATGTGTTGTGTGTGCGCGCGCTCGAGTATAGAAATACAAATATGGAATTTATCGATATTGTGTCGTGCAAGCTTCCTTTATTTATTTTTTTTTCTACTCCATTTTTTTCCTTTCTTTTTCAAACGTTTGATCATTTTTATCAAAAAGGAATCCGATAAAACGCCGTAGGCAAGCTTCGATCATAAAACGATATTACGAGAAAGATTTGTGATGTTGCTATCGCCGATAGCTACTACGTGAAACTGCTGGGAACCATTATTGAGAATTATTATGATGCGTTAAATTTTGTCATCTATCTCGAAAACGATATAGAAAGTCAAAGATTATATTCTTAAAGATTAAAACCCATATAAAAAATCATTTTAATCGAATCATATTTATAATTAATTATTTGATAGGTTAGGATCATTGTGAATTGCATTAAATTTAACGATTGGAAACAAATGATAAAACAAATAAGATTTTATTCGACAAACAAACAAAAATCTGCCTAAATTATTATGAGGTGTCTTTTTTTTTTAAATATTTTACCTCAATCGAAGAATTAATCATATTATCAAATTGAAAACTTTTGGTTGATAGTGTACATCATTAATTTGTTTATATGTATATATATAACCGCATAGAATATGATATTATATAGTCCGTACTTAAGCGAATTTCGATTAAATGATAATACGAGCCGACAGATGAGTTGACCTCGAGGGATATTGACCTTACCAGCCGCAAAGGGCCGAGTAATTGTTGAGGTTAATTCCTGTTTGTGCCATTCGCCGCAATCTAACCTCCGTCAAACTATCGTAACCTCGATCCCCTCTTAGTCTACCTACTCGCGCTATCGAACTATCTCTTCCTAAATACCCTAGCCATCGCTAATTTAGTTCCCCGTAGGACGCGAACCCTTACTAACCTAAATGTGCTCATTGCACAAATCCGCACCCGCGTACTTACAAAATTAGTCCTACTTTAATCCCTTACTCACACTTATCTCAACTTTGTCTATATACCCTATCATTAGCAAGGCTAATCTGACTATCCCTCCTCCCCTTCCCTACCCATCTCGAATCATCCCGCTAACTTTGACCCAACCATAATGTTTCTTCCTCTTTCGATTTTCTGTCAATTAAAAGCTATTATAGTCTGATAATGATTACTACAGTTTCGTCAACTAATCATTTCCCATATGATTTAATTTAATTGTTATTTATTTCCATCCTCCTCCACCCTCACCCCCACGATATGACGTAAAACTTTTACTTGAAATAATGAAATTAATTAAATATCTATCATTATAAATAGTATACTCATCGTCGAGTAGTATTTGTTCGTATATTAATTTTATTTATTTAAAAATAATTTCAATAATGAAATTTAATTAATGGAATTTTTAAACGCGTATCACAAAAAGTTCTATTATCTCTCCAAATTGACGGATCCTTTTTTTTTAGATCGTATCGCGTAATACTTGCAGATAAATAAAAGATGTTTATCATCAAAAAAATGATGATCCCCCACTCTCCATTTCTCGCTGTTGCAAATATTATTTTTTTTGCATGTTCTATACTTTATAAAAAAAATAGTTAACATAACGATTGAATTATTTCACACAGTGAATGACTACTCGATGATATTCTTATCCTAGATTTTCAACCTCGTTCTGATTCTACACTCATCCAGGAATGTTGTCTCTACTCTTTACATCGTAACTCTTTTGTAAACTCTGCGGTTGCGTTAGAGTCACCAGACGCTTAAAGCTTTACCAGTTTCTATGCTACGTTGTGGGTTGTTACCATGAATGTCATCCTTCTCCCTTTTCACCCTTTGCATAGCGATCAACCCCATTCTCTCTTTTTTACTCCCCATTTTCCTTCACTCCCCACCCCCGTTATATTTTTTTGCTTTTGTTTTATACGTGTTTCTTTTTCTTTTCCTTTTTCTTTGTTATTTTCTTTTTCTTCTGTTACCACGCTGCAATTATTTTGTTCTTTTTATTTTTATTTTATTTTTTTATCGTTATTATTTTCTCTTCGTCAAAGAACAAATTTCTTTTCAATAGAGATTAAATTTTTTTACGATAAAAAGAAAAAAGAAAAGAAGGAAACAAAATTGGGGAGGGAAGTCGAAAAACAATTTCAATGTTTCCCTACTAAAAAATGATCGATTGAAAAATTAACTCGAGGAAATGGATGTATGCTTTTTTTTGTGTTTTATTATTATTTTCTTTTATCGAATATTTGTATCACCCCAAACGTTGTTATATTTTTTGAAAAATAAAGAAACAACGTTTTATTCTGACGTTTGTGAATATATTTGATAAAATATTATTCTTCGATAATAAACGAATTTTAATGCTTCAGTCGTGTCAATATTTTTTCTCGCATATTTTAGGAAAATATTTACTATAACGAACTACACCAATAAATAGTATATATATATCTCTATATAGTTTCGATCATTTCATCTAGAATTTTATATTTATGTCAACAAAAATCTTATTGTTTTCGGTTAATATTAACGCAAGAAATGATTATTACTTCATTTTTTGTTTGTTTTTTTTTCGCTATGAAATCAATTAACAATTGGTAACCCCGTTGTTGTAGTAGTATAAGGAGAAAAAAATAAGAGAGAGAGAGAGAGAGAGAGAGAGAGAGAAAAGAAAGAAAAGTTAAAGTATACAAAAGCAAACGTTTCAATATTTGAAGCGTATAATCAAAACGGAAACCTATGCGAACGTATCAGGTGGTTTGTTCGAAATGTAATATTTGTTTTACTTACAAAGACCTCCTTCGTTATCTATCTTACTTCAAAAACTTTTAAATTATTTAAAACTTTTTAACAACAAATATTTCAGTTGTGATTTAAAGTTACATTTTAACGTGTTTCGATTGGTTAAATAAATCTTTTTAAATTTATATATATTTTTATTTATATTTATTATTATTATTATTATTTATATATATATATAATATGTTTCGCAAATGTTAATATTGAAAATTATTTTTTTGTAAATTTTTATTTCTTTTTTGAAAAATGCAAACCCACGTTTAAAAATCGTTCAATTTAAATAAAAATAAATGCACTCTTATATATACTAATCATCATAGTATATATATAAAATATAAAAATGTATATTTTCATATTTATTCTTCTATTTTCAAAATCTCTTTATATTTTAAATACAACAAAAAAACAACAAAAAATCAATAATCTTTATATTTACCAATCGAAACAAATTAAAATGATTTTCCGTATAACATAATATTTTTGAATAAAAATTATATTTGATCTATATATATTTGAAAGCTATTTCTGAGATACAAAAATAAAAATGAGTTTCGTGTTCAAGAAAGATAGATGTTACATATTTTATACATTGTGATGTCAATGTTCATGCATTATAAAAACTAGTCTTTTGGGAATAAAGATTCTTCTCGAGCGAAGACTTAAAATAGAATATATGTATATAGAAAAAGCACGTTTACATCTTCGATATTCTCGATATTAATTTCAAAGCTAGGGGCAGCAGTAGCAGTAGCAGCAACATCGTACAAGAGAGCAGAGAAAATAAATCGGCTTTCAGAAGCAGAAGAACCGTACAAAACCGTCGATAACAGGGTCCACTGTTAAAGGTAATACTTGCGTTTATAACGAAGGAATCTTCCTAAATGTATTCAATATTCTAAAGTAATGGCAGCACTCACTCGCGTATTGATTTCTCTTTTTCACTCTTTCGTTTATCTTTTTTCATTCTTTTTCACCCCCGGCCCCACCCCTATTCATCTTCCTATACAGGAAACAAACGCTATCACCCAATATCAATATCGTTGCAGTGAGAAAGCTAGTTTACTTTTCCTTTTTTTTTTAAGAAATAAAGGAACTTAAGGGACACACACACATACCAAGAAGGAACAATGATTGTGCTATTTACGTTGGAGAAAATTGAAAACATGACTTGACTCGGTTTGTCGATCATAAGTAAAGTATAAATGTTTGATTACCATCCACTTCGAACACTTATCTTTTATTTCTTTTTATTTTCTTTTTTTTTCTTTTTATCAGGATTTAACAATCGTTCGATCAGTACCAATCTTTTATATTTTTTAAACTATTTCTTTAAAAAAAAAAAAAAACACAAAAGGTAAGTAAGAATTGTTAAGTTTAAATTTTAATTCGATTCTGTATTTCTTTTTAATTTTTTTTTTCAAACGTTGAAATCCTTTTTTTCCCCGTAAACCAGATCTCACGTAGAGACACAGACATTTATTTTTATGAATTAAAAAAAATAATATATGTATTTAATAAATGACAATTCATTTAAAAGTTTGTCAGTAAAAGAAGGAACGTGTAAAATATTTACCGAAAAGTTTTCGAAAAACGAAAAAAGAAAAAGATGTAAGTGGGGGAGGGTGTAAAAGGAAGGAAGGAAAGAAAAAGAAAAAAGAAGAGAAGAGTATCACAGAAGAGCCGGTTAGAATTTCTTCAGAGAAATTATACCGTTCTATTTTCAAGGTAAAGTCGTTAATTAGCTTCCTACAGATAAATTTCCTCCTCCTCC
>NW_015149031.1:752623-771136 GCF_001465965.1 Polistes dominula | reverse complement strand
TCCTCCTCCTCCTCCTTCTCCTACCTACACGTAGAGAATCTACGTATCATGACACACGGTCAATTTGCATAGATATAATTTACATAGGTATGCGTTTGATAACGTGATCCATAGATTATCGTAACTAAAGTCAAAGAGAAATTTTTTAAAAGATCATGAAGAAATTTTAACTGCAGCAACGTTTCATTCAATTCTTTTTTTGTTTCCACCTTTAAAAAAGAATAAAAAAAAAAAAAGAAAAAAAATTATAAAATATCATTCCGTTTTTGTTATTTCTTCTAATGATTAATTACAGTAATACTTAATTTAACGATAAAAAACCTACAACATCAATGAATATTGTTTAAAACAAAAAAACAAAAACAATTAAAAAAAGTTATTTCTCGGCGATTTCTATCCTGGTATCGAAGAGAATCGGCTCTTTTGATTTGAATTCAAACATTTGGAAACGTTTGAAATTCGCCAAAAAGATAGCAATTCGATAGGGTCGTATTCTAGAGAGAGAATGCTTTGTTGAAGGGCCGAAATCGAAAATGAATTCAATCCTCGAATGCACGGTTTACGGTTCAGACGAACGATAAATCTTGAAAGGATGGATAGCCACCATTTTCTACCCACGATCTCACTCTTTATATATACATATATGTGCGTATTTGTGTTTGTGTGTATGTGTGTCGAATGTACCGATTTTCTTCGATCGTAAAAAAAGATCGATAGCTTTTTATTTCTCGGATCTTCTGTAAAAAATAATTTATTGTTAGTGGTCACATACGATAGTATCGATTTATTCTAGCATGAATCGTATATATATATATAACAAATCCCATGATAGTTCGAGTTAACACACGCAAATTCTGACTTCTCGCATAGAACGTGCCAGTTAATCCTAACGACTGGATCGAATCGATAACATGAGCTCGTTAGTAACTAAGCTCCCACATTTCGATTATAGGCTATCTAATGTACCTTGTTAACGTTGTTACCCTAGTCATTCTACATTCCGATCGCGAAATCGCATGCACCGATACCTAACTGCGAAGACACAGTTTGCACCCCCATCGCCATCCCTACCCTCCTCTTACTACTTCCCTGTACAGACGAATATTCGTTCTTATTTAACAACAACAGCAACAATGACAATGTTCAATCTCTAATATTCAAAAGTATTGTAAAACTTATGTTTGATTATACATCGTGAGAGGTTCGTGTATGAAATATTTGACTCGCCGATCAGGTGCGTATGTGCGTTTGTGAGTACGTACACTTCGGATGCTACAATCCGCATTTAAAAAATTGATGCCGATTGCGTACGTCCAATCATTATCTTCTTCTTATTTTCTTCAATTTTATTTAATTTTGTTTCCCTTCATTTTGTTTTGTTTTAAATCTCTGACAAAAGTCCCTAAATTTCTCCAATATAAACTTTACTATACCGACTAACCAACACTATCAATCACCTCTACGAAATTTTCGATTTAATTAATAATGTATACATATATATTGGATTAGAAAAGTTCAAATGCGATCCTTTGATCCTAACCAGTAAAGCAACTATCCCACATGATATGCAATTTTACGCTGTGACACGTGATTCGACCACGCCCTCGGTACAAACACACACACACAAATACAACAATGACTTTATCGATCCTACCCTTTGCTCGATCACCGTGAATAACCTTACGAATGAAAAAGAACACGGAACAAACATCGAATTTATTATTATCAATATCGACCAATAAAATTGGTGAAAGAAGTAAACAAAAAGAAAAAGATATATTATGTATAATTCGAAGAAGACAAAAAAAGAAGAAACGTTTGAAAAAAAAATAAACAAATCAAAAAGAAAAAACAACTTACCGGAGTGAATTCCTCTGTGAGAAGGTGCCGCTGGTACGGGGGGGAGACCGGTAATGCTATAAAGCGTTTGACCGCTTCCATATTTGTGAGCGGGGCAATGGCAGGGAGTAGTGGGAGTAGGCAAAGAACCAATGGCGATTCCCCCGGTGGCGGTAGCGGCAACAACAGGAACGGCTGCACTACTACCGACGACAGAAATTTCGTCGAGTTCGTGACCGCTGTCGTAATGACACAATCTCGTAGCACTGGTGCTGGATCCTGCCGAACCGACGACGTTAACGTCACCGATGAATCCATCCGAACGTGTACTTCCTCCCCCACCGCCAACTGTTCTACCACCGCCACCTGTTCGGCCCCTAAGCGACTGCACCAGTCGCTTGGCGCCCGAAGACATTCCACGCAGGTGATCCAGTTTTCCTCCTCTTCTCTTTCCTTAATACCACCACCACCAACTACTACTATTAAATGGTATCCGAAATAATCGAGCACCCCTAATAAAATAATCCTATTCTTTTTTTTCTTATCCAGAATGGCTGCCGGGCCGATGACACTTTTCCAACCACCCAACCAATCAACCAACCCCCGACCAACCCACCGATGTCACCGACCGTATCCTCTTCTTGTTACGTTTCTTCCTGTCATCCTCTCCTCTCTCACTCACTTTTTACCCTCACTCATACACTCACAAACCTTTGTCCCCGTAAACTTCTCTTCTTCTTCTTATTCGATTATATTCTTTTCATTCAACTATTACAACTTCTTCCGTCGTGGATATCGATCAATCTAACTTTTCGATTATCCTAGGTATCTATCTCTTCTCTTTATTTATTTATTCGAAGATCGAAGATCCCCAATATATGATCGTAAATGAAGGAGGAATAATAACTAAGACGATTTTCACGGAACAAACTCGACGACGGAAGGACGGATTTGAGTGATCGATCAGCATTTCTTTTTCCTTCTTTTTTTTTTTTCTTTACCTATCAACCCTTACGGGGTGACTGATATATTTTTTTTTTTTATTCCCAAAGCCCTTGACAAGCCATTCTAATTTTTTCTTCTTCCTCCTTCTGCTTCTTCTTCTTCTTGTTTTTCTTGTTCTTCTTGACTTTCTTGTTTTTCTTGTTCTTTTTGTTCTTCTTCTTCTTAGAAATCGAGCAACGTGCAACAAGTGTCTCGCGCGCTTACCACTGTGTACCTTCGACGAAACGCAAACGATTTTCCTTCTCGTACTACGACGAGGACCTACGTTGACGACGACGACGACGACGACGACGACGATGACGACGACGACGACGACGACGACGACGATGACGACAACGAAGACGAGGTGGAGATCCTCTTCTTCTTGTCTAGAATAAAAAAAAAAAAGAAAAAAAAGAAAAAGAGAGAAAAAAACGGATTAACGTCGTAACTCTTAAACTCGATAAACTCAACTTAATCCCGGAAATCCGAAAAATCCGATTTATTATTTATCAAACGAACGTCAACACTGACGTTAGCAATTGGGAGCGAGGGGAAGGGTTAAGGGGTTGAAAGAACTTTTACGTACGTCAAAATTTCAGAGAAAGAATAGTGAAAAAAATATGTGTGTATTACGTTGTGACAAAAATACCAATTTTTTTCCAATTATGTTACAAGCGTTATGTGTATGAAATTGCGCGTATTACTGGAGACTAACAGAAAATGTCAGGGAATGTGAAAAACAAAGAAGTCAAGCGTGTAAATCAACGAGTAGTATCGTTGAGCATTTTTTTTCTTCTCTCTCTCTCTCTCTCTCTTTTTCATGGCACGGTTCGAACTTCGATTGTTACTCCATCTCTCTCTTTCTCTTTCTCTTTTTCCCTTTCGATCTCTCCATTCCACCCTTTCTTGACACTACAAACGCGTCACTCAGCGAGACTACTATGTGCATGCCCGATCATTTACAATCGTCCTGGACACTCTCTTTTCATTCAACTTCGATACCTACTGACTTACTTCTTCCTTTTTTTTTCTTTTTCTTCTTCTTTTATTCTTTTATCATTAATCAACGTCCAAATGATCTTGTAAAAATAAAAAAATATAATATATTATTCTATCCGAAAGAAATTAAATAAAATTTGTGTGTGTATGTTGCTAATGTAAGAGCAATTTAATTCAATCCATATTCTTTTTAACCGCTTTATTTGACTGATGTAAAAAATTAAAAAAAAAAAATAAATATTCAAATTGTGCAGTTCATTTTTGTAACAAAATGGAATAGGGAAATAATTGATAATAAATAGAACACCAATATTCTATCTAGAAAGAGTTTTTTCTATTTTCTTTAATTTTTTCTACTTTTACAAATTTATGTAATTTTTGTAAATTAACTTTTCGTTTAACTATTAAACAAATTATTTCTTCTTTACGTCACATTTTATGTACACATACATACATACATATCGTGTCTATTTATTTTTTATTTTTTATTTATTTTTAAATAACAACTAGCAAGTACTAAAGTTATTTCACTTTGTGAATAAAAATGATAAAAAGTACCACCTACTGGCCTAACATACTAGCAACTATAATATAATTTTACTTTATTCCCTTTTTTAAACTATATACGAAATCAAGACGAGAAAGATGCGTCAAAGAGACACATAGTACGCGCAATATTTATGACCAGCCATTCTCGTAAGTGCTTTTTGCACGTATCTCAAAAGGGAAAGAAGAAGAAGAAGAAGAAAAAACAAAAACAAAAAAAGGTAACCCCATATCGTGAGATATCGCAATCACGAATACGTTGAATCACGTCGTCGAGAGATGACGAAGGGTAAGAAAGAGAGACATAAAGATGAAAAGGAGGGGTAGTGGGGGAGAAGATTACAGAGAAAAGAAAAAGAGGATAACTATTTTTCACAGAAAACATATTTCTTAAATCATAATAGAAAAAAAAAATGGAAGAAGAAGGAAAAAGAAGAAGCAGATGGAAATATGCTAGATGCTTGGTTGGACGCAACGAGACGACCACCCGTAACCCCCCCCTCCTCCCCCAACCTAGGCTTTTATTATTACGATACCACATTTTTACTCAACTCTCATTTCACGACGCACACTTTTCGCCCTTTTAAATTTCTTTTCCCCGCCATTATGTAATATTATATTGCGAGAAGGAAAAATGGGAGAGGAAAGAGTAAGGTGAGTAAGGAATGAGGGTTGAGGAGTGAAAGTGTGGGGGGGGAGGGGATAAATGGTCGGTGAACTTTTTTCTCTAACTTTTCGAGAAGAAATCTCAAAACGGATTTGCCACCCTTACCTTAAACCCCTCACCACCACCACAAACTCCCACCACCGATTCTTACGAATGAAATATCAAAACAAATGATCCTTTCAAAATCGAACGATTATGATTATCAGTATGGCTATCAAAGTTTAAATTTACATTCATAAAAAATATATATAATTCAAAAAACGAGAGAGAATTTCTCAAAAGTGTTAATAATTTGATGAGAAAATTACTTCGAAATAATACACGCGCGAAGTAATAAAATAAATCGATCAATTTATAATAATCGAAAGTCACGATTGTCGCGAAAACAGATAGTAACACCTAAACGCGAAACCTATTTACACACCCGTTTCTCGCGATAAATTTATTAGAACACCTATCGACACGCACTAATAGATCGTTTAAGTGTGTGGAGCCTGAAGAGGTGAGGTGGAGGGTGGAAATGGGTGTGGGGGGTGACTGGGGAATGGAGGTACGTGTACACGAGTTTACACGCACTAAAGAGATTATCGACGTTCGGCATCTCATCGTTCTACGTGTCGTCGTAGAGTAGACCACCCTCATATACAACCCCTTGCACGTAACCCCCTGCATCTCCTTACCCCGAACCCCAAAGCCCTAAACAAACGAGGGTTTCTGCTTTCCACGATTTCGAGAACGTCTTTTCTCTCTCTTTTTCTAATGACAATAATTAAATCAAATTCATTCATTTCGTTAACGAGAAATCGAGTCTTATTTACGGAATCAAAAATTACACGCAATCACAAATTCTTGGATCTTACCTCATAGTTTGATAACGAAACTTATATTCGGATTATCGCGTTATATTTTATTCGCGTAGCGCATTTATTACACCTTTAGCCCCTTCCTCCTACACCCTTCACCAATCCGTTATTACACGACCCGTGCGACAGCTGTGTGTATATGTGTGTGTTTTTTTTTATTCTCGCTGGAACGATAAACCTTCTTTTTTTTTTTGTTATTTTTTGTTTTTATTTTTATACATGTATATATACATATATATTTTTGGTTCGGCGTCACGTTTTATATTCGCTTGTCTTTTAAAAAATAAAAAAATAAAAATAAACTCGCGAACTAGTGCCAAAGGTAGTTTGATCTCGCGCATAAAAAATCGTTCGCGTTGTAAATTTTTATTAGAATCAAACGCGCGTATATCTAAAACTTTTTTTTTATTTTTATCCATCGAAGCGTGCATGCAAAAAAAAGAACTTTTTTCCATATTCTTGACGAACAAAATATATGATGATTATTTAAACTTAGAGAGGTAATAGATGATTTGTATATCGAAATGAATTCAAGATAAATTGAAACTACTGTGGGTTTGGGTGCAGGAGGAGGGTGAGTAACGATTGTTGACCACTTCAGTACTTGGCCTTAAAGCCCCTTTGAGCTCCCCGAGATCAGAGAATATGCGGGTAGAGAGGGCTTGTAAGTGACTGTTACTACTTCAATCTAATTTTAACGGATTAAAGTGCAAGCAAAGCTTCCCAAATTCTGATTTCGCAATACGATCACATTTCAAATCTAATGAATCGTACCAAAGCTCTACTATTGTTCCCTTACAATACCCCCTAAGAGTAGCAATGTAGTAACACATATATATACTAGCTCGCGCAACCAATAATATAAACTTGAATAGAAAATATTTGAAAGGAGGATGAAAAGGTATAAGAAATCAAATATTAAAAAAAAAAAAAAATAAAACAAGGATGTAGTAGTGAGAAAGGGGAAGGGTGAATATAAATTCGAACCTTTTCCATATACGCAATCGTATTAATATATCCTATATATATCATTCCAAATTTTTATTTCTAACCCCTAAAAAGTAGGTGGTGTGTTCTAGGAACAGCAGTCAGCCAGCCAGTCAGCCAGGTACTTGGGTTCTAAATCGTCGAGAGAGAGAGAGAGAGAGAGAGAGAGAGAGAAAGAGAGAAAAGAGGGGAATTTGAAGAAGAAGAAGAAGGAGGAGGAGGAGGAAGAGGAGGGTAAAGGTCGTTGAGGATAATCCAAAAATAGAAGGGAAAAGGTTAAAGCGGAGGCGCCAGAAGGAGCAAGTCTACGACGAAGTTGTATTATTTAGGGCATTTAGTAGCGCTCGCGGACCTTTCCAGGATTGTCCGGAACTCGTCGGGAGTCGCCATAGCAACGAGGACGTTGTCCTTCTCTCTCTCTCTCTCTTTCGCTCTCTCACTCATTCTATTACACACATAAACACACGAGAAAGTGAGCAAGCATGCGCACGCACCCACACACACGTTCATGTTATCTCATTTCTCTCCTTGCTCGTTCGTTCATTCACTTCTCTCACTCGCTAGTTTCTATTCGTAAAATCGACACTTTAGTCGGTGTCTCATTCGAAACGAGATACCTCGAGAATGATTACGATGATAAATACGCATAAATTCAAAATTTCAAAAAATATTATATATCAAATTGTATTTTTTTTCTACTATTTGTAATTCCAATTGCATAATGAATTGTTCTTTTTTGTAACATTTACTTTGAAAATATTCATTTTAAAAACGCTCTCGAACTTTTGCTTCTTACCCTAATATTTAATATTATTTTAATACTAAATTCATTATCACGTCAGGTAATCAGGTAATTCGTAAAAAGAACAGGTAAGGAAGACATATAAAATTTGTATTATTTGTTTCTAATAAAAAAGAGGAATAGTGTTCGCATCCCAATTGACTAAAATCTTGTTCTACAGAATATAGAATTTTATTTTTTTTAAATAGTTTACTAGCGTTAAGAATAATATAGGTAAGTGTCAAGGTAAGTTTAATATTCGAGAACATTTGACAATTTTTATTCAATTTTTGTAACAACAAAAAACACGTTATGCAAAATTCCTTTTGATACACTGAACATAACCTCACTTCTTCCTTGAGGAGGTTTCAAGTTTAACAAATAAACGTTGAGATGCATATTTTAGAGTATTTTTTATACATAAACAAAAAAAACGAATGTAGAATTGAAATTATGCAAATGAATGCACTTACTGGCAACCCCCTAAGATTCATAGTGAATCCGATAATAAATCACAGAATTTAATCAGGGATGAAGGTCTCTTGACATTTTGCGGAATTTCTATTCGTTGCCGCATGCACGACGTACAAGAGGGTTAATGCCAAAATTGAATAAGGAGAAAGCTTGCTTGCTCTTTCTCTCTCTCTCTCTCTCTCTCTGCGTGAAAACACCTTGATCTCTTTGGAATTTCGCGCTTGCACGGTTTCTCTCTCTCTCTCTCTCTCTCTTTCTCTCTCTCTCTCTCTTTCTCTCTCTCTCTCTCTCTGTCTCTTACCATCCTCATCGCCGTCTTTTATTCCGTCGGAATTCACCATGAACATCTTACAACCAAGCTTTATCCTTCCCAAGTAATTTTATTATGATGAGAAACCCTCTTTTTGTATACATTGTTGTTGTAACACCGTTACACTTAAAATCTCGATAAAAGAAAATCTCTTTTTGTTTCAATTATTAATATATATTATTATTATAAATATTTATTATAAATTTTATGAATATATTTTTAATGATACATATATATATACAATTAAATATATGTATATTAATAGAATAATAAAATATAATAATATAATATATATTACATAATACTAAATTAATAAAATATTCAATCGATCGATTAACGTTAATGTAAATTTTGTCAGTAATAACAATTAAAAAATTCGAAGTTTTTTTATTTGCAAATATTATGTAAACATATAAACATGAAATATATTATATTTATATTTTTTATTCATTTAGAAATGTATACCGAACCTTTTTACGAGTAATGATAATAAATCATTTTACTTGATAATTAGTTGAAAAATTTGATTGTAAATATTTTCTATTAGAATTCATATATAAAAAGGCTTTTATTGTATATCAATATAACAAACTCGTGACTAGAAGCAACAACGAAATTAAATAACAAAACCCTTCATTTTTTCAAAGCACTACTAGCAATTTATATTTTCTGTCATAATTAGGAAATTAATTAAGTAACGAAAGTTAGTTCGAAATATTCTAATGGAAAAATGATTAAAGTACAAAGTATAATTAAAGTTTATACTGAAGTGGAAAACTGAAGATAAAATTTGTAAGTGCGTGATATGGTTGGTATTAGGTAGAGAAAGGAGCTTATGAGTTAGAAACGAAATTAGAAATATTCCAATTGCTTAACAGGGAAAAAGCATTTTGATAAAATAATTAAGAAAGGAATATACAATTAGAGAAAAAAAACACAATACAGGTAATGGAACTGTAGTTGTATAACACACACACACACAAAGGAGTTTTTCTTTTTTAATACGTATGTATATTTAAGTAGGTAAGTAAATAGGTGTATGTGTGTTTTGTGTGTGTGTGTGTGTGTGTGTATGTGTGTGTGTCTATGTATCTTACAAAAGAGAAAAAAAAAGAAAAGAACAACAAAAAATGTCTAGAAGAAAATCTACTTTACTTCTTATCTTCGATCTCTCTTCTATTTTTTTGTTCTATACTTTTATTCTTTTTTCTTCAAGAAAAAAAAAAAGAAAACAAAGTACGAAATTTCTAAACATTCATGCAAATCGAAATAAGAATTCATAGTGGAAGAAAGTTTGTAGGGGAGGTCGAGTATCTTTGAAATTCAGTGTTTTTTTTACCCTAGGTCGTACCTAAGTTTAGTATTTGTAGTTTATTCTGAGAGAGAGAAAGAAAGAGTGAGAAAGGGAGAGAGAGAGAGAGAGAGAGAGAGAGAGAGAAACGTGGATTAGGTTAAACATAGGTAGTTGAAATACGACATATGGAAAAGCCGGTTTGCCTCGTGTTTTAACTTTCAACGATCTAAAAACTTTAAAAACTTTATACATGCTAGGTTAAAACGACCAAATTTATAGCTAACTCAAGAGAAAATTTTTCCCTTTGTGTTTTCTCTTTTTTTTTTTTTTGTAAATACTCAATACGTCATTGTTTTTTTGTAAATATTAAACAACTCGAACCATTAGTTCATGAAAAATATGGAATTTCGAATATTCAAATTCCAACGTTCGAAAAGTCAACTCCTCCTCTTAACGCGTATTATCGATTATTTCATTTTTAATTACGCGATGCATTGCACTATCCATAAAAAAAAACACATTGAAAAGAAAATTTATTAAATTATAATCTAACGCTAATAATTCTCACTGTTTTATATTGAAATTCAAATATACAATGCGATGAAAATGCATTCGCGTAATGAAAGGATTGTTAGAATTCATTAAATTGTTTTATTTGTTCGTGTGTTGCTCTATAGAAAATGTGAAATTTTCAAAACGTACAAAGAAATGGGTTCATTGTACGCACCTAAAAAAAAAACAAAATAAAAACAATAGAATTCTACAAGTCTAACAAAGATATCTGTTGTATAAAGAAAAAAAATTTCGAGGAGATTATTGTATTAAATAATAAAGTAAAGTAAAGTAAAATTAAAGATAAAAAATTTGTAAAATAAAAAACAATTAAAATAATATAAAATAAAAATCAATTAAAATAATATAAAATAAAAATTTGTATTGTTCTACGATTGTATTACGTTTTTAAATCCCGAATACGTGACTAAAAGAAGATGAATATTATAATTTAATTTTTATTACAAATTTGTATTCGAGTATATTCAGCGATAGTTTGTTTACGCGAATCCGATATTATATTTTAACATAAAAAAATGTCAAACGAAATACATGGAACATTTTTTAATTAAATATTTATTAAAATCTTTTTCTCAAAAATAATTATACTCTTCACATATTAACAAATATAATTGTTATTTATTGTAAATTATGAAAAAAAAAAAAATTATACGATTGTACTCAATATCTTACTTACGTACAAATATTAATTGCCCAGTGCGATGCTTTTCACGTTCACTTATCAATTGATAATTACAAATATTTATAATTATCTGAAAAAAAAGAAAATATTCCAAGAAGACACTAAAAATCCCCCATAAAATGGATCTACAGATTTTTATATTTTTGGCCAAGTTTTCGAGATTTGAGACTAGTGTGCAAGGTTGGGGGTGTGAAGAAGGGTCAATTGCTAGACGCTTAAGTACCGAAGGCACGCGAGTCGGCCGAGTGCGTTCAACGTCAGCCAACGTTCGTGCCAATGACCCAGTGAAGCCACTAAGGTCGCATCCCCCAACATCAACCCCAACCCTCTCCCACCCCACCACCAGTATTTTGTGCTTTTTACTATATACCTTTTTCAAATGAACAGCAACATGCAACACTCGTACACGTCATGAACAATTTATATCGATGCTGATGAATATTTTACAAAAAAAAAATATAAAAATATGAATAATAAATAAATGCAAATTGGTTCGATTGAAGATTAAAATGAAAAAGTAAAAAGACCATACTTTGTTAAATATTTGTTTTTTTTTATGTTAACATAAAAAGAAATAAAATAGCAATTAAATCGAATAGTTCAATAAATATTCTACAAATGAAATGATCGTGAAAATGAGAAAGAGAGATAGAGATAAACGTGTCGAAATCCTTAATAAAGATGTTAAGATAGAAAGGAGAATCATCTAGGACCATTTTAAAGCTCCGGCAATTCCGAAGAATATTTAGTTTGCAAATTGGATCGAATAATCGGAGTCTCGAAGGCTTTAGCATAACGTCGAACTAGAGTCCTGAGAAGAAGAAAACCATCTTCTTATCCCCTCCCTGCTTTTCTTACTTTATCTTCTTTATATCTTTCTCTTTCTCTCTTTTTATCTTTCTCATTCTATTTTCATCATCTTACAGAAATAAAGAGGTATCTCTTTTTTAAACGCGAATCGTCAATTGAAAATTTACCTGGATACATTAAAACAAAACAAAAAATACCCCTATCGATATTTGACCACCCTCAAACATCATTCAAGGAATGATTTGAAAATTTTTCTTTAAAACGTGTTATCGTGATATTTTTTCTACTAATACCTCCCGTTCCCCTTTCGCCCCCTTCTCAAGGTTAAAAGATGATATAAAAACGTATATATATATATATATATAACTTGTACCAGGAACTTTTTAATTAAACCTTTACACACAATTGAGTTAATAACACCTGCAAGGTTTTTTTTCCACTCATTTGGAAAAGAAGAAGAAAAATTATAAATTATTTCTTTACCAACGATTAACTCTCCTTCTTTATACTATTTTTTTATTTTTTCTCTCTCTCTCTTTCTTTCTCTTTTTTTCTCTTTCATTTGTAGAAATTTAGTTCAACTAATTTCTATTTTATCCTTGAATTAATAACTACTAATGTATACGAATCAAACGTGATCTTTAGTTTCGCTTCATTTGAATAACCTAAATGACGATGCTAAGATGAATAGTAGTCTCTTCTCTCTCCCTTCTTTACTCCTTTCTTGGTTTATATACTAAAGAACGAAAATCCTTCCCTTTCCGTCCGTCTCAAAGCACGATTCTATTAAACACAACCCTAGAGAGCACTCATCCACTTAATCAAACCCTATCGTCTAGTACTCCTTAATTATTCCTTTTAAGCTACCTTCGAAAATAGAAAAGGCTATCACGTTTCAACGGTTAATCGGTTAAACTGCTTAACAAAAACGATTTTTTTTTTATTCTATCCTAACTCTTCTAACTATCATGTCCCCTTTCAACCAACCTTTTCTTTCTTCTCGTTTCTATGATTCATTTACAGAAAAAAATAAATAAATAAACAAAAAAAAAAAAGAAATAAATTATGAAAACAAAAGGGAAGAAAATTTTCGCGTAAACAAAATCATTTTGGTTTTTCTTTTTTAAGTCCAACTTTAAACGATTTAGATTTTAAATAATTTCATTGCTATTTTGTTTTATTTTATTTTATTTTATTTCATTTTATTTCATTTTTCGCTTAAAGTAAAGAATCTTTACGGTCGATCGATGAAGACAATTATGACGAGAAAGACGAGGACAATGACGGTTAAAAATACTCGCCGCTAAAGTCGATAAAGATATTATTTTTTCAACTGGATAGAAGAAGATGAAGAAAAAAAAAAATAATAATATGTAAAATAAAAAGCACGGGATGGGAATAATAATATCAGCAATAACAATCATAAGGGCTTCGGCACAAACGTTTATAATAAATGATAAATATATTCTTTTTTTGTATTTACTTAAATACTTTGCACGCGATCAATTGACACAAGGGTTAACATATTTAAACAAGCACCCTCCTCCCTCCCTCCCTCCCTCCCTCGATGAGGAAAAATAAGACGATCCTCAAATCCGTTAATCTTTCTTTCCTTCTTCCCTGAACCAAAAAACCACTCTACCAAATGAATTGAGCCTAAAAAAATAGAATTTAAAAAACATAGGATATAAACGTGAATAAATTTATAGATAGATTTGATCACGTATCTTATAAAATTATCATAAAAATACATATTTACATATACACACCAAGAAAAAAAAATAAAAAGACCAAAATTAAAGATGCATCTTCAATACTAAAGGACATACTCAACGATGGTTTGAGTGTGATCATTTTAATGCGACCGACTTTCGACTTTCCGAATGCATTTAATCGGATTTCCGGATTCAACCTGCTTCTCTATCTCACTATCTATCTATATCTCTCCTTTATCTTTCCTTTTTTTACCCGTGTAAAAAATCTCTTGAATTTTTTCTTTTTTTTCTTTTTTTACAGTCTATTCAAGATTTTTACTTTTCCTTTTACGCCAAAATTCATAATTAATGAAATAAATTAAATCCAATTACCCTCCTCCGACTAAATTATGCAATTAATTCGATTAAATTATTTATTATATCGATACTTAAATAATATTATTATAGATCGTTATCAACGAAAAAAAATACTAATAATATCAAATAGAATAAAATATCAAATCAAATAAGGATATATGAATAAATAAAATAGGTAAGTTAGAACGAGTGAATAACCCAAGTGGCATCCAATGTATGGTCGGAACGTAACAAGCGTTCCCTTTGAAGTTTGATACACGCGTGTTTTCTTCTATATATCTATATACATATATACATATACATACATACATATATACACATACATACATATATATATATATATATATATATATATATATATATATATATATATATATATATATATATTTGTGTAGGTAGTACATACAAACTGTCGCAAAATAGACGATGATATGTGTAAGGTGCTATTGGCGCGCTATACATGTACCTAAACTCCTTTCAAAACGCGTCAATGTAAAGGGAGAATGGGAGGGGGGATTCGTCGTAGACGCGACTACCTGGAAAATTGCCGAATGATTCTTCGAACGTTGAATGCGGTTCAGTTGCGGAAAAAATAAAAAAAGGACGAAAAAAAAACAAACCTCCCCCTCTACCTCCTCCGCCAAGAAAAAAAAACAAAAAATACATCGCACGTTGTGGATACTTGATCGTAAAAAAAAGAAGAAAATTGCTACGAGAATAAGAAGATGATAATCGAAACTAACTCGTAAACTGGATCATCGTCCCCCTTTAAATTTTCGTGGACAGTGGAAAAAACCACGAAAAGAATGTTTCATTGTCGTAGCAATCAAAATTGTTTCATTTTAAAAACTATTTGAAACATTGTTTTATTTTGTTTTCTTTGTTTTTTTAAATATAAAACAATATTCGTAACGAGAAAATTGTTTCGAAGTTAAATCTATACCCGAATTGTTTTGTCGTTCGACAAAAGGATAAAATTATTAATCGAGTTTTCTTAAAGCTTAAATAATACTTTAAAACATTTAAGTTTATATATACAGTTTAATGTTTTTCTTAGAGGGTGATGGTGGTGGTTGAGAGAGGATGGAATGAGTATCTTGTTACTTCCTTTTGGAAGACAGTGATTACAAGGTGCCAACAAGAAAGAGAGTTTATGGATCATCGTTGTGAGTTCGCGCGAAAGTAAAATTCAAATTTACATTCTCCTCTATCTCACTGACACTGTCTCCTCTCTCTTTCTCGTCTCTCTTTCTCCTCTTACTCTCTCTCTCTCTCTCTCTCTCTCTCTCTCTCTCTCTCTCTCTCTCTTTCTCTCGGTTCATCGATCGGACGTGGTAAATATTTTGTAGCTCGGGGCACGCAAGCTCGGATGTCTTCTTCGGAAGTAACTCTGGGAACGCCTCCTTAAAGAGGGCCGAACTTTCCACTCCTCTCTCTCTCTCTCTCTCTCTCTCTCTTTCGCGAGAAGCTTTGCATAAAAGTAAAAGCCACGAGAAAAAGAAATAAAAAAAAATAAGAGAGACAGAGAGGAGGGGTGAATGTCGACAACGGCGCGCCAGAGTCGAGTTTGGCTCGGTAAAATCCAAAAAGAAAAAGAAAAAGAAAGCAAAGCAAAGGAAAGTAAAGCAAAGAAAAGAAATTTTTAGCGGTTAGTCTTTCGTTCTCACCCTTATTTCTTTTTTTTTTTTTTTTTGAAAACATCTCTCTTTAACCCTTTCGTTACGGGTGCCGACTATATCCGGCATCCGCACGATGACCTGTGTGTACGGGTGTCGAGTATAATCGGTAAGACTATTCTATATTATCTGTTGATTATTTCTCGATTCTATTAACTCGTATTTGATTAATCCTACAATTATAAAAATATATATTTTGAAGGTAAGTAATATATTGTGAACATGAAAAAATAAGTCATTAAGGATAACATTGAAAAACGTAAATACCGAAACATAACCAATGTGCATACTTTTCGTCACGGTGTTACTTTCAGTGTCATTACTACCGGCTGAATGAACTAACGTAACGATAGGGTTAACCTACAAAAAATACAAATAAAGTATCGTAAACGTACACAGGTAGATGTACCAAGCATCGTCACCGATAGTTCTCCTGTTAGTATTGCTGCTCCTTCCGTTAATCTCCATCCCTTCCCCTGTTTTCTTCTTTCTTTCTTTTTTTTCGATACTCGAGGGGTTGGTTGATTGGTTGGTTGGTTGCTCGGTTGGCTCGTGGTATTCGGCACGTGTCTGAACCTACACACACCCTCGTCCTGTTCCTCCTCTTCTTTTTCTTCTTCTTTATTTCTTTCTTTTTTCTTTCCTTCCCTTCGTACGTTCGTTCGTACGTTCGTTCGTACGTTCGTTCGTACGTTCGTTCCTATATAAATTAATTATTGAAAAATTTCTTTTTGCATTACATTACATTATGTTACTTTTGTTCGTTCGTTTGTTTGTTTACTTTAAATCCAATCTTATTTTTTTGTAAACTCAATAACTGAGAATTTCATAAATTGGTCGTACATGTAATATACATATATGTATATGTGTGCATGTATTATGTATTACGTATGTTATATCAACAAAGCACATATGTACCTATACGTTTATGTATCTAACAAGTTCTTCTTGGTTGGTCGCATTTAAACGACATATGTGAGTACGTATGTGTATTAGTTTATCGCGCACCATCTCGCGCGCGCCGTTAACTCTTCCTTTCGACACTGCACCTAGTAGTCGACACGTAAGCTTGCACCACTTCGTCTTTGTTCAGAATATCACATTATAATTTCATTCTTTTTTCTTTTCCTTCTTGTTTTTTTTCTTTTCTTTTTTGACACGCACTACTTAAAACGACAACCCTCGTTCTTTCTCTCTATCAATCTATCTTTTTCTTTTTTTTTTCTTTTTCTGAATCTCCCTTTTTCTAAACAATTTCGAACAATGGAAAAATCCTTTAGCAATTATTTAATCAAAAATTATTATCATAGTCATTACACGATCCGATACTACGATATATGAATTATAACCCATGTTTAACTCTAAACACGATTATTAAACAACACGAGTCACGATCGTCAATTTAATCTGACATGATGGGGAGGGAGGAGAGGGTCATACAACAAGGGAAAAAAAATTTAACGTTTACATTTCAAGCAAGCAATCACGCAAACACACACTCACGCACGAAAACGTAAGGGAAAAAGAGACAACAGTAACAGACAAGTAGACATACAGACAGACAGATAAAAAAAATGAAAGAATGAAAAAAGTATAATTATAATAAGAATAGGAATAAAGGTTAAAACGACCGAGCCAACGTACGTACGTACGAATAAACGAACGAACAAACGAATGAACGTACGAACGGTGACCGGATGGATGCGAAAAATCGGATAAAAATAGAAAGAAAATTTGACGAATTAAAAAAAAACGGACGGACGGATGGACGGACAAATAGATAGATAGATAAATAGATAGATAGATAGATAGATAGATAGATAGATAGATAGATAGATAGATAGATAGATAGATAGATAGACAG
This sequence comes from Polistes dominula, assembly GCF_001465965.1. Next base: position 753,712 of record NW_015149031.1, on the reverse strand, counting down.
ACAGACAGGGGTAAAAAAAGAGAGAAAATTCGACGGTTTCTCCTCCTTCGTTGCCCGGGGAGCGGCTATGGCGGCGGCCTGGCTCTCACTGCTGTTCTCGCGTCGTCCTTCGTGACGTGGGGGGAGGAGATGAGGGTTGGAAGGGGGTGAGGGGTTGGTCGACTGCTGCGGGGCTGCTTATCTCGCAGCATCCCTCACAGAGCGCAGGAGCAATCCGCACGAAACAGCCGCTTGACGACGAGAGGTAGCGCGCGTGACGGGCGCCCCGTAACGTGGCGCGCGTTACTCGCCATCCGATATCTTTTCTCTTTTTTTACTTGATTCATTTTTTAGAATATAGAGCATATTGTTTAAAAAGAAAACAAAATTTTATGATTACAACATTGAAAAAGTATTATGTACATTTTTAAAACAACCGGTATTTTTTATTGAATTCATTTATTGAATATAGGAAGCATATTGTAAAAGAATACTAATATGTTAAAAGTTATCTCACAATTTGTTCTAATCTGGTCACCGTATATTCAATTTCATAGTAATTACATTGAAAAAGTATAATATACATTTTGAAGATAAGTGAAATTTTTTACTGGATTTTTTTTATGGAATACAGCGAACATTTTTCTCAAAAATACTAATATGTAAAAAGTTATCTCAATTTGTTCTATTATCAATTTATTTTTTGTTTCATTTTTGAATATGATAGCGTAATCTGGTCGCCGTATATTCAATTTCATAGTTAGAATATTGAAAAAATATAATATAAATTTTTAAGGCAACCCCTATATTTTTTTTTATTTTTTTCTGTCTCTAATATTTTCTTAAAAACGTACTGCAAAATTTTTTATCAACGCACACCACGTAGACATTACCTTTAGTAACTTAGTTTTTTTTTTCTTTTTCTTTTTCTTTTTTGGTTATTAAAGTTATTTTTTAGAAGTAAAGTTTTAAAGTTATTTATGAAATTCGTTTCTTTTTTCTTTTTTATGTGCATTCTCATTGGTTTGTGTGTACATTCTCACTGGTTTCTTTTGGATTCGTATTTTTAGAATTTATTTTTCCGGTTCGTTAAATTGCTACCATATATAT
>NW_015149031.1:651005-742083 GCF_001465965.1 Polistes dominula | reverse complement strand
ATATATATATATATATATATATATATATATATATATATATATATATCGACTAAGAGGTTAAATTTTCCCAATAGTTCGAACTGGATGTATATAACTCGCTTTGTTACCGAGAAATGTTCGGAAAATCCACACGCACGGGAGGACTAAAATTCCGACGAAAGGATAACTCGTACAACCCCCTCCCTACTTGAATAGTAGTATACTTGGTAGTATATAACATTAAAGAGAAAAAGAGAAAGAGAGAAGTTCATTCCTAAGTTAATGCTCGGTCTAACACAAATGGTTAGCAATGCAAGCGGTGAGGGCAGGTATGCGACAATGTGGTTTCGTTCAACAAAAACTAAATAGCTTTTGTAGCCTATAGATACACCTGCTGTGGTTCAATTGTATATATATATGTGGGTATACAGTGGGTGTAGAAAGTAAGTATTCGTGCACCGATCAATTTGAAATAAAATGTTATGAAATTGTAGTTTAGTAACTAATTTTGTATAAACGATGAATTTATACATATTCTTGAAAGTCTCTACAATAGATATAATGAAACACAAAATTAGTTTTTTGAATAAATTATAAAATTGAAAAGGAAAAAGGAAAAATTGGCAGAAATATACAGTAATAAGTATTCGTACTGTTTTTATTTCGAATTATTTACAAGAGCATTTGTATATAAATCATAATGTTAACACATCGCACACACACATGATTGCTTTCTAATTATAATTGATCTCGTCAGTATGTTTGTAAGCATTCTCGGCATCAGTTAAGCTTGACAAAATTTTTTAATCTATTGTAGAGACTTTCAAGAATATGTATAAATTCATCGTTTATAAAAAATTAGTTAATAAACAACAATTTCACAACATTTTATTTCAAATTGATCGGTGCACGAATACTTTCTACGCTCACTGTATATAGAATATATACAGAGATACGTAGATATGTACAATGTAGGAAAGGCTTGGAAAATAAAAAGAAAATAATTTCTATATTTAATTATAACGAATAAAATGTTATTCAGGATACACAGTCTAACTTAAAACGTGTAATGTGCATATGCACAACGAGTCTTTCACAATCATGATCTTTCGATAGTTACTATTACCGTTAGATTTCTTCTTCTTCTTCTTCTTTACCGTTAGATTTCGATTAACTAACAAACGGAGAGTTGAAAAAAAAAAACACCAATTTTTTTTTAAATTCTAAACGTTTTCATAAATCATATATCAATCAAGATTATACATTGTGCATGTAGTAAAATCCAATACTCAAATATTCTCAAGAAAACAAAGGGAAAAATTTCACATACATTCTTATATTATTATTTTTTATTGCTAAAGTTGAATTCGATAAAAAAAATTATAGAAAAAATATACGCGAGTGAGTAAAAAAATAGTTTCAAGCCTAACCCGAGGGATGGACTGAAAAGTTCTGAACGTACTACGAAAAGGCTGAAAAGATTTGAACCTACTAAGAAGAAGAGGGCTGTAAAGCTTTGAATCTACCACCTGGGGGAAAGTTAAAAAGTTTTGAGCCTACCGGAGAGGAGGTGAATGAGTTAGTCATACTAACAATAAGATTTAGAAGAAAAAACGGTAAACAGTTGTTGATTTTTTTTTTTTTTTTTTGAAAAAAATTCTTTAACTATTGTAGCCTCTAGATACATTCGTGAATATTCGTACACGATCATAAACACAAAAATAAACTATATTCGTAAATTTTATAACTGGCTCAAAAGGTAACGGTAATCAAAAGCATTCGAAAAATAATCAACCCTTCACCAATCTTGCGTTACAATTAAAATTTATTACTTTTATACATGCATTCTATAACTATATATAATATATACATATATTTGCTACTATCTGTGAATTTTTCTTATCGTCTAAGAGAACATTTGTACAAACGTAATACTTATTTTTACGTCTAAATTTGTTCTATTATTTTGCTATTGACTTTTAATACAATTATTCAAACAATAACAGGAACGTATTAAAAAATTGATCTTTTTAATAATAATTTTGAAATCTTTTATTATAAACTGTTTTGTTCATTACTTATAATCGAAATTACGTCTGGAATTTTTTTTTACTGTAATAAAACTCTCTTGTTGCCAAATAGAATTTGTCCAAAATTAAACAATAATGCTTTAGATTAATCCATTTGATGAGAATTTCAGAATCCCTTAGTGACGACATAACTCGTTATTTATCGTCAAAATTACGTCCAGGATTTTGGATAATCTTACATGTACGCAGTAAATTTATTAGGGACTCCGATGATTAATCCCCTTTACTCAAAGACCGAACAGATGATGCTAAGCTATCGAATCTTGATAGTCCAACCATATGTACACAAATGCACCCTTAGGGCTTTCTCTTTCTCTATATACTCAATTCAACTCAATTGAACCGTTGGTACTCTCATTCGATTCAAAATCTTTAAGCGATGCTCAACGAAAGCGACGAAGGTAACGAGGGTTAACGCACTAAGGAAAGAGAAAATAGTTTCGTGTCTAGAGGATTAACGAGGCGTAGTTTAAAAGCACCTAACTAGCAGAGAAAAGAATAATTAAAAGGCCAAGGGAAAGAGAGAATGAGGGAAATTAGAGAATAAAGAAGATAAAGAAGAAGAAGAAGATGAAGAAAAAAAAAGTAGAAAAAAGAAAAGAAAAAGAAAAGGCTTGAAGAGAAAGAAAGAGAGAGAAAAGAAGAAGGTTTTTGTTGGTGAACAAAACCGACGAAGATTAATACCACCACTTTAGTGGTTAGTTCGTTAGGTTTGACGATTTACTTCAAAACTAAGGGATCTAAAGTCTGCAACAGCTTCGGCTTTGCGTACCTATCTACCTTTTGTCGTTAAATACCAAGACAAACTTCATTAAACTTCGGCTACTACTATATCCTTATTACCAAATTGCAAAAGGAAAATTAATTGTTAAGCAAGAAAGATTTGATCTTTTGATCAATCAATCGATCGATCGATCGATCAATCAAATAATAAATTACTGTAGATCCTTATTTGTTGCTTCTTTCTTCTCTTATATCTTACCTTATCTGGTCATATTTATTTTAACATCTTTGATCGATAAATATCTAATCTGTAGCGAATAATAATCCACAATTGATTTTCACTATGCATGATTAATAAATCATATTGAAACGTAGTAACATAAGGACGCGAGCTTTGAACATAGGAATAATATAATGTGTCGAGCAAATAACGATTTACAAATGGCCAGCGCCAGCAGCCGGCAACCAATAATATAGGAAAATTGGAAGAACGTTAATTACGATAACGAGGACGAACGAGCCAGCCATTCTAGAATGTTGCCAAGCGGGAAGAATAATGACGACAAAAACTGGAACGCTAGATGAGGAGAACTGATTTCCCCCGCCTTTTTAATACCTTCCTACGAAGGATACTGTTCAACGACACCATCCCGAAAAGACAAATCTAAAAACGTCGTCATAACTCCTTCTTCTCCTCCACCTCCTCCTCCTCCACCTCCTCCTCCTCCTCCTCCTCCTCTTTCTACACCTACTCCTTTTTTTATTTCTATTATTAACACTAAACCGTATCGCTACGACGAATCAAATGATCGATTTATCAATTTCCCATTCTAATTATATATATCTTAATATTTATTTAATTTATTATTTGAATCAAATTATATCTGCATTCTATATTAATAACTTTTTAACTTGAATTAAAAATCACAATAATTTTAAACAATTAGTGAATAAAGATGTATACATAAATACAGATAAGTTTTAGTAATAATTAATTTACCCAATAAAGAAGCTTTTTTTTCTTTTCTTTTTTTTTTCTTATGAGTTCAAATAGAAGATAGAGAGAAAAGAAATAATATAAACGGATGAGTTCGAAGGGTAAGAATGAAAATAGCGAGGGGTAGTGAATGGAGAGAGAATCGAAGGCCGCAGCTTCCATTCTAGCTGTGGCCTTCGAGAACCCCAACCTCCGTGAAAATCAATGTTAGCCACTGTGGTCTCGCGCTACTAGCCGTTCAGATAACGTCTTCCCCTTCACTCGTTCTCCCTCATTTCATTCTCTCATCCCTCTCTCTCTATTTCTCTAAGAATGTTCCTAAAAATACATCGTCTAACTCGTGTATTTACTTACACCTCTAAACACATGTACCATACAGCTATACATAGATTTACCTGGCACAATCTTTTTTAAACGTATCACGTCGTTTTCTTTCGACCTGTTAAGAACGACATTCTTAAGGGTATCTATCTATTATTAAATTATTAAATGAAACCACACGAACCAAATAAACATTCAAAGACTTCTTTTTTACAATTTTACGAAGTGTCCTAAGTGAGAAATAATCGAGTAATACTCGTACTAGTATTACTAAACCTTAAAGATACCCCATAAAAAGGGACAAACGAGTAGACGGAACCGGCATGGCGTACTTACAAACAACAAACCACCTGCTTGACTACCCTCTATCGAGCCGAGTCTAACCGAAAATAACCGAACGAACCATCATCATCATCATCATCATCATCATCATCATCATTATTATTATTGTTATCGTCCCTGTTAAACGTAATTCATAACTTTCTCTTCGTATTGCATAGGAAAAAAGAAAAGTATATATATATATATAATGCATCAGTAAAGTAAATTTTTATAAAAAGTAAGTTCGTATAGAAAACACCGCTAGCAATAGTATAATACACTATCATTGTTTTGCAATACTTTGTGGTATTTACATTGACATGAATAAAATATTTATTTATTTATTTATTGTATTCACAAAAAAACAATACCTATCATAAATAAACATAAAAATTTTTCTTAAACTTGCATGTATGTCTTTTATATATATTCTTTCATATCAACATATTTTCCTTCCACCACCATTGTATTTTTTGTTCTCACCTACGATAACGATATTTGACGGGGATGTGCTACAAACGATGCATATAACGCGCTTAACGATCCCCCGTAAACTTCGAACATTTTGTTACTTCTTCCCTAAATATAACGCGATTAAATACATTTTTGTTTTTTCTTCTTCTTCATTTTCTTGTTCTACCCCTTTTTTTCTTTTTTATTCATTGCCACAGACCACGCGCGCGTTATACGGTCTTCCTCGTACAAGCACATTATCCTTCGAAACGCTCGCTCTCGTATTTATTTCCTCTCTTCTTTTTTTTTTTTGTTCATTTGTCTCTCTCTCTCTACGTAAGTACATTGTGTATGGTTTTTTTTCCTTTTTGTTTTCATTTCAAATTGCAGCATAAAAAAAAAGAAATTAATACAACGCGAAAGCAATTTTATTCCCGATAACGAGATATCACGTTTTTACATCCCTCTCTTTATTTTTTATATTTTTGATCTGCTTTCATCTCCTTTATCTATTAATTGAAATAATATACGTACATAAAACATATTTACAAAAATATAATAGGTATAATTGATATAATTTAATAATCTATCCCTCTCTCTCTCTTTCTCTCTCATTCTCATTCGTTCACTCACTCACTCACTCACTCTTTCTATTTCAAGCGGAGACGATATCTCACAATTAGCGCCTCATTCAGTAGATTAAAATAAATAATCCTTTTAATAAGCGAAATTCGACGTAATGTTTGTCATAAATCACTATTGAATTCTTGATGATACAACGATGATATACGACGCACGACGTATTATTATTTTCAATTGTTCTTCTTGGTTCATCTAGCATAATGTATATATATATATTTTTTTTAATTATATTCTTTGAAAATTCTTAACAAAATTTTTAAAGAAAAAAATCTTAAAAGGAAACAATTAAAGAATTTCTCATTGTTTAATGACTTTATTTCCAATATCAATTACTATTCTTTCAAGAAACTTTGATGAGTTCAAAATTAAAATTGAAAAAGTAATATCGAAAAAAGCTGAAGAAAAATTTAATTATAATTTTTAAACTAAAAAAAAAAACCAATAGAAATATAACGATAAAATTTCTGTTGTTTATTTTCTATGGACATTTATCGGTCTTGCTTGATAATTATATGGCTAATAAGACAAAAGAAATAATGAAAAATGCAATACCAACCTCTGCGATGATTCCTAGCGATTTTCTTCTTAATTCGACGAAGTGTATTAAAGAAATCAAGAATTTACAAGATGTCAAACTTGTCCAATCTATTACTGCAGGTCTTCAATATGTTAATAATGAAAACATCATTATTTTATATTAATATTTTTAAATTATATATCTTTTATACTTGTTCTAATAAAAATATACATGAAACATTACTATTCTTGTATGAAACGTCAACTATGTACAAAAACGTTTATAAAGATATTTTTTCCAACTGATTGATGAGATCGTTGTACTTGAAATTATTAGGATTATTATTAAACGTTTCCAATAATTTCAACCTCTGTGAATTTTTACCAATGTAATACAACTGTAGTTCATTGGTTAAACACTGCGCCTCATGACAATTTAAGAAATTTAAATCGAATTCACCACGCATTAATACTATACCCCTGCTATCCTTGAATTCTGTATAATGCGTTAGGGTTAAACACTCTGGTGCATTCTCCTTGTGAGTCTGATACCATAACAAAGACGTCATGTAAACTTTATTCCCTTGGAATTGACTTAAGAAAAATTCGTAGCCTTGTTTCCTTGGTAATGGTAAGAGAAATAAAGGATATTTACTGCCATAACCGAGTATCCTTTCATATTGCTCCGATTCTATTATCGCACAAATATAATCTTTCTGTTTATGATACTCCATCCAAATTTCACCAATTTCTTCTTTAGTTTTTCCCTTTATCATATCTATGTTCATAATATCACTGAGACGTGCTTCTTTGATAGGTGATGGTTGTAACACTTCTGCTTTGGCTTTAGCTTGATATAAATTACGATCTTGTTCTTGTGTTTCTATAGGACAAAAAGATACACAAAAGCCTACATGTGAAATGAATTAATCCAATAAAATAATATAGGTATTATATTAGGTAATACGCTTAAATCAAAATGTCTGTGCAATGAATTTAAATTATTTTGTCATATCTCAATGAACACTGTTATGATAACGAAAAATAACAATAATTAAAACTACATAAAAGTAGATACGTTACCTTTTTTCTTTTGCATCTTTTGTTCTTGTTTTTCGATACGTTCTTCTAATAATTCTGGATTTATCAATTGAAGTTCTGCTATTTTTTTCGCATACTTATCAAAGTAAGGATTACTTTTTAAGTTTTCTAAAACTCGATCTGTTTTAGTTCGAGATGCCATGAATGTAAGGGATAATGATACTTTATTTGCTGTAATATATCGAGAATAACGAAATAATGATGAAAACCATAAGCTCATAATCAACAAATGTTAACCTATTTTCTTCTTATTCAAGCTATTTTAAAATATATTTGGCCACGTGTTTATTTAAACAACGCGAACGATCGAAAAAATAAAGGCGTATTAATTAGACGAGCTAAGCAAATTAATTAATTTACTACTCTTTATTAAATTAATTTATTTCTCGCGTACATAAATTCGTAAATTATTTTACACATAAAGGGATATAACCTATTCACGTTTATTTACCGACTGACAGATGCGTTACGAGGACCATTGTAGTTCATATTTCATTCACACGCGTCACTCAAATCGCACGTGTTCGAAAAATATGGTGGACATTTTTAAAGTGATTTTAATATCATTTTTATTTACTTGTTTTTATAATTAATCTTGAAATTCGTTTGTCATTAATATTTATTCGATTTTATCATTATTTCTGTAATCTGTATATACTGTTGTAAAAATTTATGTGAATCAAGATATATATGTGAAAAAAGAGAACTATGAAAGTATCACAGTTTATAAGCCATTTCAATAATTATTTCAATGTAAAATCTATTTATTAAAAAAATCATGTCGTCTAGTCATCGCTCTAATCGTGTTAAAAATGATTCAGACTATAATATAAAGAAAAGAAAATATCACGAAAGAGATGACAATAATGTTGAAAGTAATAAACACAAGCACAGCTCGTTTGGTCATTTGACCTCGCAAGAATATAAAAGTGATGATGAATATAAACAAATGGATTTAACTAATGAACAATATAAATATAAATCCCAACACGATAATAAAAATTTCTCTTTTAGTAAATACACGAACGAATTGAATAAAGTATTTACAGCAAATGTTAACTTGATTTCTGATACAAATGACTTTTGGAAATTTGTTCATAAATATGAAACGATAGAAAAAAGAATGAGCAATGCGAATGATGCAGGACCGGTCTATGATTTGAATGCACTTGGGGTACCAAAAGTATATCACAAAGCACACTGTATAAATTTTAAATTAAATTTAACTTTTGGAGAATTGTTCGCTAGAGTTCCTGAAACCAAAGCATTGACTAAAGAACAATTATTAAAATTTAAATATATCATTAATTTATATTTGGATTTTAAACAAAAAGAAAAATTTACTAAATTAAAAAAACTTCGAGAAACGCAGGCCAATCTACCAGTTACTCAGTATAAGAATGAAATCATTGAAACAATTAAAAAAGAAAGAGTTGTTATTATCGCTGGTGATACTGGTTGCGGAAAGTCGACTCAAGTTCCACAATATTTATATTCTGCTGGTTTCAACAAAATTGGTAAGGTATTTTATTAACATATTTTTATTAAACATTACAAAGAAAAATCAATCAATTCATTTTTACAGTTTGTACACAACCTAGAAGAATAGCATGCATATCTTTGGCAAAGCGTGTTGCTTTTGAAACGTTGACTGAAAATCATAACGAAGTTGGTTATCAGATTCGCTTTGAAAAACAAAAAACACAAGAAACTAAAATAACTTTTATTACAGAGGGTTTACTTCTAAGACAGGTACAAATTATTCTGATCAGAATGATAATGTATTATAATGTACTATAATGCATAATAACGTATTAATCATTTTTTCATATAAACAAATTAGAGATTTACTAACTCTGTAGGTATCTGGTGAATCTGGATTATTACCATATGACATTGTTGTATTGGATGAAGTACATGAACGCAATTTACATGGTGACTTCCTATTAGGTGTCATGAAATGTATTATACATCAAGAATCTAATATAAAGTTAATACTGATGTCTGCTACCATCAACATACAATTGTTTAGCGATTATTTTTCCAAGGAGAATGCTAAAGTGATACAGGTTAAATAACATAAATATATATTTGTAACATAAAACAATAGTAATGACTATTTATCGTTCATTCAAATTATTTATTTATTGGGGTATTTAGGTTCCTGGAAGATTATATCCCATTCAATTATTATACAGACCTATTACAATAGAAGATATGAAATATAAGAACAATAGATTTAATCCCAGTCCCTATGTACAAATAATGCAAATGATTGATCATAAATATCCAGGTAAAGATATATTTTATCTAAAAATAATATTAAAATCAAGCAAAAAGTATTATTATTAATAATGATTTCGTTTATTTTCAGCTGATGAAAAAGGTGATTTATTGATATTTTTAAGTGGAATGAAAGAAATTACTGCAGTCGTAGATGCTGCCAAGGAATATAGCGCGAAAAAAAATAATTGGATTGTTTTACCATTACATAGCTCGCTCTCTCTTGCTGATCAAGATAAAGTATAAAATGAGATAAAATTTTAAACAAATTTTATAATATTAATTATCTCGAAAGTATCTGAAAAATGCAATATATGTTTTTCAGGTATTTGATTATGCTCCAGATGGAGTGAGAAAATGTATTGTATCTACAAATATTGCTGAAACCTCTATTACCATAGATGGAATTAGATTTGTAATTGACAGCGGCAAAGTCAAAGAGATGAGTTATGATCCTTTGTGTAAAATGGAACGTCTCAAGGAATTCTGGATCAGTAAGGCTAGTGCAGAACAGAGAAAAGGTCGTAGTGGTAGAACTGGACCTGGTGTATGTTACAGGTATGTTAATATTTTTAAATGGTGAATACTAACAAAAATATTATAACAAAAATTATCTACAGACTTTATTCCGAAGAAGAATACACGGCTCTTGAAGAATACACAACACCTGAAATACAACGTGTTCCTTTAGATTCTTTACTGTTACAAATGATTGCTATGGGATTACCAGATGCAAGAAAATTTCCGTTCATAGAACCTCCGCCATCGGAAAGCATAGAAAATTCAATATTATCGTTAAAAGATCACGTAAATAAACCATATTTTTAGTCGATTATAAATTTCAATCAACATATATCTATTATATGAGTTAACTATTTCCTTTTTTATTTTAGAGAGCATTAACGAATGATGAAAAATTAACGTCTATTGGTCAAACATTATCACGTCTCCCAGTTGATATTAGAATAGGAAAGATGTTAATAATGGGTTCTATTTTTCATCAAGTAGAACCAATATTATCGCTTGCCGCTGCTTTAAGCATACAAACTCCTTTTACCAATAGAGCCTATAAAGATATAGAATGTGAGGTAAGAATGTTAAATTATTTATAATCATTACAATTGTTTTTAATTATATTTAAAAATTTTTAAAGACATCTAGGAAAAAGTTAGAATCTGACCATGGTGATCCTATAACGTTATTAAATGCATTTAGAGAATGGTTGGAAGTTAAGCAACAAAGTACACACGAATCTAGAGGAAATGGAAGTAACAGCAGGAAATGGTGTAAAAGAAGAGGCTTAGAGGAACAAAGATTTTATGAAATGATCAAATTACGAACGCAATTTAAAGAATTACTTCAAGTTAGTTTAAATAATCCATCAATATTTAATTGGTGCTTATTATATCTCAAAAATTAATTGATGAAATCACTTATTGCGATATACAGGATTGCGGTCTATTAAAAAGTTTAGCTGAACCAAATTCTTCTATGAGCAGTGCCGAACGAGCAATACGACATGGTGAATTAAAACTTTTAAAATCACTTAAACAAACCTATAAACAAAGTGCGCCTAGGAAACGTAAACAATTAAAAGTAGACACATTTGATATACAACTAGAAGACAATGATAATAACGATGATGAAATAGACATAAAAGATGTTGAGTTTCGAATGAAAAATGATGCAAATCAAGTTCAAAATCTTTTAACTGCGTCTACTGCGTGTAGTTATAAAGATTTAATGATGTTAAAATTAATACTTTGTAGTGGTTTGTATCCACAATTCGCATGTGCTGATGAATTTAATTATTGCAAGGTAAAAAATATTACTGTTTGTAAATTAAATATAACTTATCTATTTATATTATTATTGCTATTTATATTAAAATGTTTCAGTCTACAAGCGAGCAACTGTTTCATACAAAAACTAAACCATATGTTGCATTGCATCCAATGAGTTTCTTTGGTAATTATCCACAAGTACTGCAACTTGAAGAACATGATATAATATCTATACCGAATTTTAAAAGTAAAACTCCTGTTAGTCCTAAGCATCAATTATTAACATATTTGTAAGTATTTTTTCTATTATACAATATAAATATAAATGATATTAATTATATAGCAGGTGATTAGTTAATGAAAAATTCAGGTAACAAGCATTATCTTTGAGTGGATTGTGTTCGTTAACCAATTACCTATTGTATTTTATTTATCAAATTATTTATTAAATATTATTTATTATATATGTATAACAGATCTCTACTAGAAACTACAAAGCCTTATTTGGTAAATACACTTAGAATGCCTGCTGCACAAACATTATTATTATTCGCACAAGAAATTGATACTAATGCTACTTTTTCAATGTAAGTCCACATAAAATTATTGTCAGATGGCATCGATAAATTAATAAATCTGTTACGAACGTATACATATATATATTTATTTAAAATTGTAGAATAGTGTGCGATACATGGCTGCTATTAGAATTTCCTGTACCTGATACTGGACAAACATTATTGATGAAATCTACTGGGCTACGTCACAAGTGGGAATTTCTTTTAAATGAAAGATTGAAAGGTATAATTAAAAAACAAAGCTGAAAAGAATTTGAAAAAGAATACTAATTAATCCCTTATTTTTTTAGAATCAGGGACTCCAAACAATATGTCTAACATTAGTGATATAGAATATGAACTTACTCAAGAATTAATTGACTATATGCATACAACAGTTCCGTACGTAATAAAGCGTCTTTTACCTGCTGATTTAAAAATAATATACGTTGGGAATGGCGAAAATGCTGTACATATTGATCCTAACCCTTTTAAAGTTGATTTCAAGCCCGTATTTAATTCAATAAAAGGAGGAGTGTACTTAACTGATAATATTACATATAATTGGTATAAAAATATTGGTACAAAATTTGTACAAATTGATCAGATGTAATACAATTTAATAATATTCTTAATTTGTTAATATAGTATAAAGGAAACTGATTGGAGTGACAAAATAGCTGTTGATATGTGTGAAACTACCTGGACTTGTCAACGATGCAATCTGGAAGCTATCTTCACTAGTATTGAAAAACTTCAACATCAAAGTACTTGTATGCAATCATCGATGAAAGAAACTACTAATAAAATAGAACACGTAAAGGTAAAGCCCAACAGTCAGACTTACAATTGTCCTGAATGTTCAAAAGCTTTACATCTTACGCCTATCGAAATATTGAAGCATAAGAGACAACATATGAAAGCAAATATACCATAAACAACATATTATATTGTTAATAAATTTATTTTTAATTTCTTTTCTAAAGAAAAAAAAACAAAAAATATAGATATATATATATATATATATATATTATATATATTTGTACATTTTTCTATATATAAATAATATACAAAGATTTCGAGTTATGTGTAATCATGTCCATGGTAAGAAATTTACAAACATGAAACATCCTATGATTGTATATCCTAAAAAATATAGTAATATAAGTTTATCTCTTATAGTATAGTTTTGTTTAAATAAAAATAATGTTTTCGAATTAAAAAGAAAATTTTGTTTACGTTTGCATATCGAATCACTCGCACTATCAAACTTTACTACACGAGATAAAGATAATGCACAATACCAATAAACAAGAGGACTAGCAGAACATAATAAACGTGTGCTTACTTGAATATGTACAAAACAAATACTAAATATTGTTAAAAATATTCCATGTATTACAAATACAAACATCTCAGCTGGATATTTTTTTTCTATTTTATTTTTTTCATATTTTATATTTACAAGTCCTAAAGAAAAGAATTGCATTTTATGTTCCGAATAAAATTCCATGATACATTTGATCATAATGTATAATATCGGTAAAGCTAAAATAAAATTGGGAATCTGCTTTAATTTATAATAATTTAAAAAACCAATATTCCAGTATTTTTCTTGTACGTATGAGTAAGCCATGGGTATTTGTGCTTGGCACCATGTAGAAGAAGTACCATTGTATTGCAATATTAAATTATTTTGTCTAGCATAATCTACAATATGTTTTGGTAATATCGACATATTTAATTCGCTTTTACAAAATATCATATAATTATATATTTGTAAGACTATGAATGGAATGAAAGATAAAATGACTATTATCAACAATTTAAATATACTTACAATTAGCATACATTTTTTCTTTACAATTAAATTACATAATTTTATAATAGAAATATGATCTTTTTTCGAACTGGTTTCTAACGTTAACGCATTAAATATATTTTTAAATCTAAAATATATTAAAAAACCGACGTTTACAATGCCATTCGATCTTACAAGAGTAGACAATCCTAAGGGAACAATTGTAAATAAATTATTTTGTATACTTTCTAGCATGGTATAAAAAGTGAAATATGCAAAAATAGTTTCGGTATATGCGGCAGAAAAAAATATACTAGCCGGATTTATGCAATATAATATCGCCGCTTTATATGCTATATTAGTATTTTTTAATACCAATTTACTAAGGTCAAAAAAAATAGATACCGATTTAATGAAACATAAATAATTAATTAATACAGCTGCAAGAATCAAAGAGCTGTGAACGTTAAATACAAAAAATATCTTTCCTATTATTATCGCAGTAATTCGAATAATTCCAGGATATAATGGATAAAAAGCAAGCATGTTTTCATAAGTATATCCATACTTTGCTATGTGTATGAAATATTCTGCATCCCATTTTATTAAACCATTGAATAAAAACCTAATTGTAATGTCATAATTAGAAACATGTTCGTTAATATCAGGAGGACTTTTAAAAGCATCTGCATTGTGATCGGGAAATATAATATTAAAAAGGAATTGTAAAATTAGTAGTAACATCCGAGAAATTATAGCAAAGTATAAAATCTTCTTCTTCATTGCGTGCATTTTTCAATTACTTGTAAGGCTCGTATAATATTTAACAAGTTTTCTACTTCTAATTTATATTATATTCAAATTGAATAATCATAAAAATACTTCAACTCTACGCCACAAAACTTCAATGATTCACATCTTGTGGTTTTCCTACTTTCCTTTATCTAATTCTAAAAGAATTCAAAATTGCGTTGTATACGTAAATCTTTCTTTTTAGTAACCGTTTTTATTTTTCTCCAGTCAATTGCATTAAAACATTATAAAACTATAACAAACAAAAATAAACAATATTTAAACAATTAGACAAAATATTCTATTAAAGAATATAAAAGAAAAATGATTTGGTTATTATCATATTGGTTCGTTTTAATCGTTCATTTAAATTTAATTAATTCAGATACTGCAAATGTAACGCCTATGGAGACAAAAATTCGTAAGTAGAAATACTTCATTATAATTTTAATGTAATGCACATATAAAGAATTTGTATATATGTTTTTTTAATTATATACTTGTTATCAGCTAACAACAAACCAAAAGTCTTCTACTTGACTAAAAATAAAGAAAATTTAATTCAATGGTTACTTACTGGATGTTGGGAGCCAAATGTATCTATTGAATGCAACAACTTTAAGTACCGTGACCCAAATCCAACTGAATATCCTGGATATGATGGATGGTACAATAATATTGGTCGACCAGAAGTTGGTGCAGTCGATACTCAACTTTTAAGAAGATTGCCTGCAGCTTATAAAGATGGAGTATATAAACCTGATTTGAAAAGTAGACCAAATCCATTGGATATAAGTAGAGAATTATTAAGTGGAGAAATTGGATCTGAATCTGTAAGAAAAAGAAATGTATTACAAGTATTTTTTGGTATGTGAATATAAATCTTTTAACAATAATGTGCGAATAGCAATGATTATTAAATTAAATACAACTATGAATATGATAACTGATTAATATATTATATAGGTCAACAAGTTGTGGAAGAAATATTGGATGCCCAAAGACCAGCATGTCCTCCTGAATATATTAATATAGAAATGACAGAACCTAAAGGTAAAATTAAGCAAATGCCTGTACTGCGTACACGTTATGACCAATCTACAGGTACTTCTCCAAATAATCCACGGCAACAGGTTCAGTTATTTAAAACTTTTATTAAAAAAACAAAACAATAATAACAATTGATAAATAATTTCTTGAAATATTATTTTATTTATATAAAATTTTGTTATTCTGTAGTTAAATGAAATAACACCATATATAGATGGAGGATTAATTTATGGTACTACTAAAGCATGGTCAAATATATTAAGGACATATGCTAATGGAACTATTGATACAAATGGTTTACTTGCAACATCTAAAGATTCGAATCAGTATCCAGAAATAAACACAATTAGATTACCAATGGCAAATCCTCCACCTCCTGTCGGACATGATAAATACGTTTCCCAACATTATACGGAGAATGTCAACAGATACTTCAGTAAGTATAATTTTACTTGAACAATGACAAAAATATTCAAATTTTTAATCCACAAACTTTCTTAGCATATTCAGCAATATGATAATCTTTTGGAGTACATTCGTATTCAAGTTTTTCTGAATAAGGCATCGGAACGTCAATTCCAGTACAACGAATTGCTGGTGCATCCAGTTCAAAGAAAATAGGATTTTCCATAATAGTCGCAACTATTTCAGAACCTACTCCACACCTAGGCCAACCTAGTTCGACTGTCATTACTCTATGTGTTTTACTGATGGATTTAAAAATCATTTCCCAATCAAGAGGTCTAAGAGATCGTAGATTAATAACTTCAGCCTCAATTCCCTGTCCTGCTAAAATATCAGCTGCTTGCATAGTATATACTGTCGCTTGACCATGAGTAATCAACGTAATATGCTTTCCGGATTTTTCTATTTTTGCTTTACCTATTGGTATAACAAAATCTTTGTCCATAGCTTGATCCGATAAAGGAAATTCAAAATTATAAAGAATTTCGCTTTCCAAAATTAAAACAGGATCTGGATCCCTTACGGCAGCTTTCAAACTACCTCTATAATCTTCGCAACTTGTAGGAGACATAACTTTCAAGCCAGGAACACTCATATACCAAGCTCCAAAACATTGTGAATGCTGAGCTCCTAATCCTTTAGCACTGCCATTTGGACCACGAAAAACTATAGATACAGGATATCTTCCTGCGCTCATATAACAACTTTTAGCAGCTGAATTTATTATTCGATCCATAGCTTGCAAAGAAAAATTAAATGTCATAAATTCACAAATTGGTTTTAATCCAGCCAATGCAGCTCCTATAGTTATACCACAGAAACCTGCCTCGGTTATTGGTGTATCAATCAATCTTTTATCTCCATATTTTTTCCAAAGTCCTCGTGTTATTTTATATGCTCCATCAAATTCTGCAACTTCTTCTCCCATAATAAATACTTTTTCATCTCGTTCTAATTCTTCGTCGAGAGCCAAATTCAGTGCGTCTCTTACAGTCATTTTGGTAATGGATCTAAGAGATCTTTTTTGTACAAAATGAGATATTGATAATAATGATCGTCTCAAGAAATAAATGGTTAACATTTTTAAGGAAATATTTAATAATTTGTTTGCATTAATCTTTGTTTCAGAATTAGGAAATCCAAGAGGGAATGAAAATCCGTTTCTTTTGACATTTGGAATAATTTGGTTCAGATGGCACAACTATATTGCAAGATTTATAAAGAGTCAACATGGAAATTGGACAAGTGAAAAAATTTACAATGAAGCTCGTAAATGGGTAATTGCGACGCAACAGCATATAATTACCAATGAATGGATAAAAGAGTGGCTAGGAGAGAAATTACCACCATACGAACGTAAGAATAAAAATACAATTAATCAGTATTAAAACAAAATCTGAATGATATGTTACACAAAATAATTTATATTATATATTTAAAGATATAAAGAACTTTATCAAATGTTATATATTTATCATAGGCTATGATCCTAATATCGACCCACAAATAGATCAGTTTTTTCAAGCTGCTGCCTTCCGTTATGGCCACACTTTAGTACCAGCTGGTAGGTTTAAAAAATGATATATAAAATAATGAATTTAATACTCGATAGTAAATGTTAAGATATTTCATTCATGGCCTACTTAAAAAGAAATAATTGAAATTCTATTTAAAAACACACACAAGGTGTGATATTTAATTTTATGAATGTATTTATATATTTGTATCTAAACATATAAATTGCATTAATCACACATTCGCATCAAAACAGGTGTTTATTTACGAAATTATACAAAAAATAAATGTAAGTTAGAACTTAATGCGCGAGCTATTAGAACATGCAACAATTACTGGATGCCAAAGGTATTGATCTATAAAAAAATCAATTTGTTATTATCAATATGTTCTTATTCTATTAAAAGTTATTTTTTAGAATTCTTTGTTCCAAGATGAATCAAAATTAAATATTAATCTCAATATCGATGAGTTAATAATGGGGATGGCTGTACAATTATGCGAAAAAGAAGATCATAAAATAGTAGAAGATTTACGTGGTCATTTATTTGGACCACTTGAATTTTCAAGAAGAGATTTAATGGCTCTCAATATACAAAGAGGTAGAGATCATGGATTACCTGATTATAATACTGTACGAGATGCATATAATTTAAGTAGAATTGAAAGCATGGAACATTTTAAAACTTTGACATCGCATAAGATTGACCCACAGGTACGATAACAAATTTTTAAACCTCTATTTTCTTCTACATATTACTAAATAATCTTTCGTGTGTTGTCCACGTATTAGATTGACAAATTATCTAAATTATACAATAACTCTGTCGACAATATTGACCTTTGGGTCGGTGGAATATTAGAAACTCGTGATAATCCTGGAGAATTATTTAAAAAAATTATCATCGATCAATTTGTGCGTATACGCGCAGGAGATAGATTCTGGTATAAGAATGACAAAAATGGGTTCGTACAATACTTTTTACACTACATTATTACAATTCTTTAAATCTATGTATTTTAGAAAAAAAATAATGAATTAATTATACAAACTTAATTCTACTGTTTAGATTATTTACAAAAAGTGAAATAGATAGATTAGAAAATTTATCATTCTATGATATGTTGATATCTATAACCGATATGGATTACGATGATATTCCAGAAAATCCTTTTTTAATTCCTGCCGATGGTACATAAAACATTCATCTATACTATATAGATATCAAAATATAACTTTTTATAGAATACATTATTTTTTTCAGATAATAATATAAGCCAAGCCTGTAAAGATGAATTGAGAAATGATTGTTGTAAATTGACAACAGAAGAAAATAACGCTAACGAAAACAAGTGTTATTGTGCTAAATCGATTAATATAAAGAACGTTGAAAAATGTACAAATTTAAAAACCTATGATTACTTTAACAATAGCGAAATATCTTTTATAGTTACATTTACGGGATTAACTGGAATTTTCTTTGGTATATATTATGAAAATTATTATATTATTATAAGAATAATTAATATTATATTCCATATATATATCTTTATATAACTCAAATAATAATTTTCAATATAGGAATAGTTATATTTCTTCTTTACAAGTTACACTTTAAGCAAAAGAAACAAACAAAATATCGTATGACACTTCTTGTGAAAGAAAATAAAAAGCCGATATATGCGGGTAAGATATTTATTAAACAACTATTCTCTCACAATATTATTTTATGTTAATAATCCTATTTTCATAGCTACCGAATGGCAGGGCCGAAGATTAGAAGCAAAACTTGTAATTGTTATTTTCAATCAAGAAAAAAAGCTACTTGAATTACAAAATCTTTTTGGAAAAATAACGAGGATCATTGACTTTGAGCATGATAACGTGGTAAAAGTAATTATGGATTAATATTAAATCTTTTTATTAAAAATACATTTTTTTTATCTCGGATATGAAAAAGATTGATCTTATTTTTAGATATATATTCCATCCGACAGCAATCATATTATGATTAGAGTTGAACAAAATTATGATTTAGTACTCAAATTTGATTCATCTTACTCAAAAATTTTATTTCTCAAAGCATTTGAACAATTTATTTTGAATATTTCTAGAAAAAATTTGGAAAAGATTACAAATATTAATAGTGCGAAAATGTTGAAGGAAGCAATTACGAAGAAAGATCGTCAAGATAAATTAGAAAAATTTTTTCGTATTGTCTTTGCACAGGTATAATTCTATAGCGAATAGAAATGATATTTTATTATGTGAAATTATTGATATTTTCTTTTGTAACATTTCTTAATATTTACAATATTGCAGGCATTTCATATAGTACATACCGAAGATAAAATAATGCAAATAAATTCGGAAATTGCAAAAGAAGTGATTTATACGGAATTGACTATTACCGAATTTGCAGAATCATTGAGTATGCGACCGGATGCAGAATTCGTTAAAAAGGTAATAAATCATAAAATTTAATTAATATGCATCTTAATAACAATTGGATTTTTTTCAGATATTTAATTTGGTCGATAAAGATAAAAATGGTTTTATATCCTTTCGTGAATTTGTTGATATGTTGGTAATATTCCTCAAAGGTAATGCCGAAGAAAAGATGAAATTTATGTTTGATATGTATGATATAAATGGTACAGGAAGACTTACAAAAGAAGATTTTATGATTATGTTAAGGTAATGGTTTAATGCTTTCTTTATTTTCTCTCTACTTTGCATGCATACGTGAATCCAAATAAATTCTAAATAACGTGTTTTTATTGTTAGATCCTTTTTAGAAACTGTCAATACTGATGTAACGAATAATGAATTAGAAAATCTTATTCATTCAATGATGAACCAAGTTAATTTAGCTTCTAAAAAAACTATTAATTTAATGGATTTTAAACATCTATTTAGCGAATTTAATGATAAACTTAATTATATAGAATTAGAATTTAACGTTAATTCTGATGGAAAAACAAGGAAGTTACATGCAGGTGCTGGAACTATCAAATCATCGTTTATAGGAGAAGTACAAAAAACAATGGATACTTTGTATAGTGATCTGGATGACTTGGAATCAAGAGTTGAGGGTAAAATTACAGAAAAAAATATGAATTGGAAAACTGATAAAGAAGCAATCGATAATCAAAAGATCGTAGATGATACCAATGAATATAAAGGTATTTATTGGTATCCGATAATGAAATATCTTGCTAATAAACGATTAAAAATATTTTGGATGTCACTCTACACTGAGATCTTACTTTTAATATTTATAGAACGTGCATACTGTAAGTATCTTTCATATTTTCATATTTTTTCTTATAACAATATGTAATACATTTTATAGCCTAAACTTGAGAAATACTTAAAATGAATTCAAAATAAAAATCAATTTTTTACATTAAAATCGTTCGAAATCATTTGCAGATTATTCAATAGAACGAGAACATACAGGTTTGAGGCAAATTTTAGGGTATGGTTTGGCACTTACAAGAGGGGCAGCATCAGCTATGATGTTTACATATTCATCACTTTTGATTATGACATGTCATAACATCAACACTTTACTGAGAGATACAATTTTACAATATTATATTCCTTTTGATTCTATGATTGACATGCATAGATATATTGCATATTGGGCTTTAGTATTTACCGGTATAAATTTTATTACATCTTTTTCTTTCATTGATAAAAAGTTTATAAAATATATTTCAACTTCTGCTATTTTAGTTCATTAATATATGTTATAATGTAGTATTACACGTTATTGGACACGGTTTCAATTTCTATCACATCGCAACGCAAACAGCCGATGATCTGACATGTTTGTTCCCTAATTATTTTCATTCGTACGTATTTTATTTTTATATAACGTATGATAAAAAAAATGATCATATAAAAATAATTGTCTTTATTTAGAACCGACGAACTTCCAAAATTCTATTATTGGATGTTTCAAACATTAACAGGCATAACTGGTGTATTGTTGACTATACAGACTGGTATAATATTTTTTTTTTCATTGCCTATTGTAAGAAGAAGACTTTATAATTATTTTTCCTACACTCATTCTTTATATCCAGTCTTTTATATCCTTATGATTCTACATGGTACAGGAAGATTAATTCAAGTATATTTATCATTTTTATAATATAAAATTAATTATTTATTTGTTCTTTTTAACTTAATAATTAATATAATTATAATGTTTAATAACAGGAGCCATATTTTCATTATTTCTTGTTGGGTCCAGCAATATTATTTATCCTAGACAAAATAATTACAATGACAAGAAAAACGATAGAAATACCAATATTAAAAGCAGACATTCTACCTTCAGGTAAGACATTAAAATCCACATGAATAATTATTATTATAATTATATTTATGAATGTTATCATCGTACAATATATGATATATAGATGTAACATGCATAACTTTTGCAAAACCTCAAAATTTTCAATACAAATGTGGACAATGGATAAGAATTGCGTGTCCAGAATTAGGAACAAACGAATTTCATCCATTTACTCTTTCTTCTGCGCCTCATGAACATAACTTAACGACACATATCAGAGCAGTTGGACCGTGGACTAAAAATATTAGAAGTACATTAGAGCTTTCGATATTGGTTAATAAAATGTTACCAAAGGTAAAAATAATATGTTTTAATACGAAATTGGTATAACTTTATAATATTCACTTTTCAATATATATATATATTTATTTAACATTTTGTTATAGATTCATATAGATGGGCCATATGGCGAAGCCCATCAAGATTGGAATAAATATCATGTGGCGATAATGGTGGGAGCTGGAATAGGCGTAACACCTTTCGCATCTATATTAAAAGATATAGTTTTTAAATGTAATCACAATTTTGCTTTAGGTTGCAGAAAGGTAATAATAAATGATATATTGAGATAATACAAATAATTAATAATCTTGTAGCTATGATAATAGTATTAAAATAAAAATTTATTTTTCTAGGTATATTTTATATGGGTAACAAGAACACAAAAACAATTTGAATGGATGGTCGACATACTTAGAGAACTAGAAAAATCTGATATAAACAATTCTGTATCTGCACACATTTTTATTACTCAATTCTATCAAAAATTTGATTTGCGTACCATCTTATTGGTAAAATATATCTTCTAAATGAATAATTTTTAGATAATATGTGTAATGACTTTTTATAGACATATGTTAATTTAAATTTTCATATCTTTCAGTATATATGCGAACGTCACTTTCAAAGAATATACAACAAGTCTCTTTTTACTGGTTTAATGGCAATCACACATTTTGGAAAACCTAAGTTTTATCAGTTTTTTAAATCAATTCAAAAATTACATCCTAATGTAAGTATAACAAACAAATTTCTACAATATTAAATTATTATAATAATTTTATCTTAAATTTTGTTCAGGTTAATAAAATTGGTGTATTTAGTTGTGGTTCGCCATCAGTTATTCATTCAATCGATATGGCTTGTAAAGCACTTAATTTAAAAAAATGTAATAACACGTTGTTTCAACATAAATATAAAAGTTTTTAAATCTTTTTAATATATATTTAGAGATAATATTGTATACATATGATATAAATTGAATATCACTTAAAATAAAATATTTAATATTATGAAAATTACCTGACCAAAAAGGAAGTAAATGAAACCCAGTAGCCATGAATATATGATTATTAAATGTTAGTAACTTAAATACACTTAAATATTCTCACTTTAATCACACCGATAAAACAATAACATATGACAGCAGCCATCTTTAAAGATACAATTATAAGAATGAATTTTTACGTGAAATCGATATGGTAGGAATTGAGCTTATATAAGAGTGCTTATATCAATGTATACTGTTCTGTCGTTAAATTTGGTTAACTGTTTTTACCAAATGCAGTATAGCAAAAGAAACAAGTTTCTTATTGATAATACATGGAACTAATGTAGGTAACATTACCAACCATAAATAAAGTGAAATCGAATTTCAGGAATGATTAATTAATAACATTAATAAATATTAATATGAAAAGAGAAATTAATAAAAAAATTATTACATATAAATACAGTATTTTTTGATAGTTTGTACCATCATCGAGTTAAGTACCTACTGTCGCTCTCTGTTGGTTAGGTTACTAACTAAGATGAATCTAGTTAGGAAAAAAGTGGATTTGTGAGCTACTATGTGCTTCTGTATTCTTTGGTTTTTAAATGCCTGTGTATTGATCGAATTGCATAAAGCTTACAGAAAACGTATCTGAACTATTATTTATATTGTATAATGGATATTGATAATCCAACTCCACAAGATCTTCAAAGAAAATTATATTTTTTAGTTGAACAACTTCAGCATATGGCTGGAGAACTCCCACCGAAATATCAAATGAGACTTCCTTACGAATTGTTATCTGCCTTAGCAAATTCTTTATTAAATGACACCATTTTTGAGATTGTCAAAGGTTTAATGGAAATACAACATGTTACTGAAAAACATTTATTTCAGCAAAGATTGCAACTTTTAAATCAACAAAAAATAGAAACTCAAGAATCATTGTCAAAAGTAACAACGGATGAGGAAAGAATGGCAATAAAAGCTGCACTTTATAAAAAACACAAAGATGAGTTGAAACAAATAGATATGAAACTGGTATTGCAATTAGATCAAAAGGTATCAGATCAACAAAGTATATTAGAAAAAGCTGGTGTACCTGGATTTGAAGTAACAAATAATCCAATTGAAATTCAAGTACAAATGAGGTTATGTGATTTTATAATAAGATTAAGTAAAATGGAAGTACCAAGGTAATTTCAACTTTTTAAATTATTTTGTTTACCTTAATTAATATTAAACTTCAATTTTTTATACATATAATATATTACAATATTATTATAATAATTAAATATATATAATTTAAACGATAATATATTAAACGACATTATTTTATAAAAATACTTTTTTTATGTATAAAAAGTTCATAAAAATATTTAGTAATTTTTATAAATAAAAAAATGAGTATTGTTTACATCATTATTATAAATAGTATAAATTTAATCTCATTCTTATTAGCAAAAATATCTCTCACCTTGTATAAGTAGGTGTAAAAGAAAAACATGAAAAAATTGTAAGAAATTTAAAATTCCCATGAATCCATCCATCGTAAAGAATGCATAGAGCTTTCAGGATCAGATGCAGCAGGTCCCTCCATTCCATAAGCCAACGGCGAAAATAAATAAAAGCTATAAATACGTATTACATATTAAATACATAAAAAACAATGTATTATATAAATTCGCTATTAACAATTTGAGTTCCAAGTGTCTTTGGAATAATCTCACTAAAAAGACTCAAGCAGAGCAATAGCGTTTGTCTCAATTTATATCAAGAAGATTCAAACAACGTTATTCTGTCTTTTTTTATTAAAACGACTGGCAAGTATTAGTAAAGTAAAACATACCAACTTTGGTAGAATTCTAGAGCACCATCAGTTGTGCACAATGATCAAATGTAGAAGATCTTTTCGACATGAAATTTAAGGAGTGCAATTGCACTGCTTGTGATTCAAACGGTTAAATATATTTACCTGTATATCGTAATAGAAATAACGGTACCCATTATAATATGATAAATAGTATTTCCTACTTTATTAGGCAATAATATTTGTAAACTTTCAATGATGTAATTTAAAGTAACGCCGGTTAACATTGAGCTATATAACAATGCTGGAAAATAATGATGGAAGTATAATACTCTACTCATAGCCCAAAATGGTGCATAATGTAAAAACCATCCAACAAAAAGCCATTTTCCAGCTTCCATTATTTTCTCCCTTTGCTGAAGTGTTAAAGGATCCTCTATGCAACCTCTTTGTTCTCTTATACACGCGTGTATATATAACGTAATAAACATTATAAGAAATATTATATTTCCCCACCATATAACAGGATTACCAAGCAAATAGACCCTCTGATTATTGCCAGAGAAGAATTGACCCTAAAATTAGTATTTAATTAGTAACTTTTATCAAATCTTTCATTTGTCTATTATATTAATCTGTGATAATAAATACTCTATAATTAATAGGCCATTGCCAAGGTTGAGAAGATACTTCTCCTTCTTTCACTTTGAGATCTGAATTTCCTTGCAACATGACAGCATGTGATTCCAAAAATCTATCAAGGAATCCAGGTGCATAAACTTGAAAACTTACATTGGGTACTGTAAATGATATTTAAAATTATTAATATTAAATCTAGTATATATATTAAGAATTTCTTATAAAATAAATCGAATACTTACATTTAGTATAATTATTATCTTCTATGTTCCATAATGCATTTTTGTCTCTCATATTTGGATTACATGACACCTCTTGTTGATTATATCCCCTAAAATAATAATATACATATTAATAATATATTTTTATAATAATTCTTTATTAATTCTTGTTGTTTTCCTCGCATACTAACCATTTTGGTAATGTCTTTCCACTACATGTTAATACACAATGATGAAGATAGTGAACAAATTTTAACTTACTTGTAACAGTTTCAACTATATCACCATCTTTACCATTTGCTATCAATATTTTCCAAACGTCATTGGCATCTCCTGTACCATTCTGGAAAATAGATAATGATAATAATAATTATTATTATCAATTAAAATGACAAATATTTAAGGACCCTATGCCATTGTACAGTTCGCGCACCCATAAATGCAACTTCGAATACAATATTGAATAATTAATTCACAAAATACTTACCTCACCATATCCTGTTACTTGGTAATGTTTTTTAGAAATAGGTGCAATTTCTTTATGAGAATGTAAATTTCGTTTTGTAATAACATGTTCCAAACGTATAAGATCACCCTGTTTTACCAATACTGGTTCAGACGGAATGTCATCGGTATCATACTTTTTTATCAACCAAAGATTATTATCGTCTTTATGAGAATAAGTTGTTATCTAGAAATAAAATAAAACTATTATTTTATTTAATAAATTCGAGCTTGCATTCTTATAAAAATCTTATGTATAAGAAACCTGTTGCTGTCTGGCACCAACTTCTTCGGGATATAGATGCCAATGAGAATGTAAATATCCTCCACCTGTACGATGATTCTTTAAAGTAATAGTAGCACCATATGCTAATTGTCGTGGCATAGTTGCATTGTACAAAGAATTTCCTTTTAATAATGATTGAAATTCCGAACTATAAAATCCATCTCCACTTCCGCTGAATCAAAAAAATATATTTGTTAAATAATAATGACTTTTTGTATTATGTAAATAATAAAATCGATGATCTCACCTTTTATTTAAAACTTGAAGATGAATGTAGAAAAATAACATGTAAAGAAATACTGGTAACATAATAAGACAACAAAATCTTGCCATCAAATGTTTGCTCACATAAGACTGGAAGACAAAATATTTTATATTTTTTATATTTTCTATTACAAATAAAATAAATTATATATGTAAATGGATTGAAAAGTTTTGAGTTTAATATAGTAACAATATTTTGTTTCTGTTAAACTTATCTTTTATTTAAAAAGAACTACATTTTTTTATTGTCAGAGTTAAAAAGTTTTCAATCCAATCTCATATATTTTTACCCTATAATAAATGAAAAGAAAAATAATGCTTACAATGGGTTTCGTTAAGTCCCCTAATTCTCGCCATAATTCGTTTATGGTATAAAGACCAACTAGCAAGACAACAAACAGACCAACAAATTTAACGCTAATTGTGCATGCAAGAGATACACCTGTAAATATTAGCCAACTCCACCAAGAAGATGTAAATGGTTGATGGCGAAGAGAACCAATACGAGTCATTCCCCAAGTTGCGCACATCATAAAACATAATAATATTGGATCCAGAAGAATATACTGATTTAAAGTCAATAGACCAACATCTACAATCAAATTCATTATTATGATTAAAAGTAAACATTTATTTTTATCGATTGGAGATTAAAATTTACCAAAAAGAATAAATACTGCAGAAAGCATTGCTGCATTAGTAGATTTTGTTAAATCCCATACTGTTAGAAATGATAAGGGTACTGTAGTAGCACCTAATAATGTACAAAACTATACAAGAAAAGAAATATATTTGTAAACATTATATTAACCAATTAAATTATTTTTATAATTATTTTACATTTAAAGAAACAAACATAATTACTATTCTCATTCCAACATATTTGACGTTTTCATATTTATCACCTGGCTTTTCAAATGCAAATGTACCATTGTAACCAGTTAAATAACCAGATAATGCGATAAGCATCTAAAATATAATATAAAGATTTTAACTCATAACATTCATGAATATTCACTAATATTTATAACATTTGGAAGATGACAAAATATTTACTTTTCCAAGAGGAGGATGTACATCAAAGAAAAATGTCCTATTTATATACCAACTTCCCATTTTACCAAAATGAGTTTCGTCCCAGCTGCAATGCAATATTATTAAATGCATTATTTATTATAAATAAATATTTTAAGAAAATAAATATATGTTAATGTATTTCTTTTATTTTTTATTTTTACCAGACATGTTGTGGCTCTGTAACTTTATAAAATCTAGTTCCAATTGTAAGAATTATAATAATTCCAAATAACAGCCACCAATTTCTACAAATATACATAAATCATATTATACATTTGTAATTGAATAGTTACCAATGATTAATACATTTGTTTACGTACCGATTTTGTTCATAACATATATTTTCATTTTTAGATGGTAAATGTTTTAATTTTGGAATATTTTCTTCTATAATTGTTTTCATTTTTTATTATTTAATATTATTTTTGTTAAATATAAACAGTTCAGAAAAGTGTGTATATAGTAGACATATTTGAAAAGTGCATATATATATAAAAATGCCGCGTGGCTGATAAGTGAAATACCAACTGCAATACAAGATGGACAAAAGTTCCTAAATCATTTAGGAACAATCTAGGAATAAAATAACAATCAAATTACTATAAATTACTGTAATTATATATAACAATATTCAAATTTGCGTAGCATAAATTTAAAATATATTTAACAAATTATATTTAATAGGTATCTGTGGACAATATTTCTAGGATATCGTAAAAAACAATTCTTGACTTAATATAAAATTTATTTTTTCTTAAATATATAAAATTGCTTCTTGTTTTTTACATGAAAAATATTATTTGGCGCAAACACCAAAGGGAAACAATCAACTTCAAATTATAGAAATAAAGTCATATTATAAAATATGACTATATTGTGTGTATAAAACACTATGCACAAACGATAAGATGCAATAATTAATCTGTAAGATAATTAATTATTTACTTGTTTTATTTTGTTCTAATGGTATAATAACAATACAATTCTTAGCTTCTGATATATGCCACCATCTACCAAGTCTATGTTCTTTACCGACACCAGCAATTAGATTATTGCCATCTGATGTAAATAATAGAGAATTTATGAATCCTACTAATTTAATTGTAAACAATGGATGCAGCGATTTAAACGAATCACCACATCGCCACAACTTGATCTCACCGTTTTTAGAACCTAATTAAAAGAAAAACATTTAATGATTTGCACGCATTATAATAAAAGTAAAATATATACAAGAATATTGAGATATAAATAATAGATATTTTATGAAGAAATGTCATACCAGATGCAACTAAATCAGTATTCAAAAACGTTGCTATACTTGTTATCCAATTAGGTTCATCATTACTGTCGTCTTTTCCATGTGCTTCTGGTATAGAGCATAAAGGTTTCTTTTTATGAGAACCCCATATGCAAAGTGAGCCATCATCACTGCCACTGAAAAAGTTCTCTTCATTGATAAGTTTAACTATACCTATGCTGCTACTATCGCCGTTAAAAATTAACTGGGATTCTTCAACAATTTTCCATACTCTAATTGTTCCATCAAATCCGCCACTAGTTATGGCACGTTCTCTTGACAAAGCGTCAATCGATGTGATACCACTTTGATGTCCAAATCTAACAATAAAAGTGCATTATAAATATACAAATTTATGCGAAAATATTAATTCATAAGATGTTAACATATACTTACAATGATTCAACATACGCCATATCGTCCAAATTCCAAACTTTTACACTTCTATCATCAGATGCAGAATAAAGTGTGTGTGTGTCTTTTCGAAACACTAGACCAGTTACTATATCTCTATGGCCTTGTAAATTTTTGAGAAAATTTAAACTTTCTCCAGAAAATACTTTGATTTCTTTACAGCCACCGTCTCCTGCAACCTAAAATATTATTCATGAATTAGAAACATAGATATGTCGAATATATAAAATCTATATTTAAAACATAATATACTATATTGCTTTTCTTACCAAAAATTTTCCATCTGTACTAATTGCTATACAGTTAACCGATTTCATTCCTTCCTGCCCTTTATTTTTTCCTTTTATAATTTTTAATTTAGTTCTTTCCTTTAATGACCCTATTATCAATGAAATAATATAAATTACATTGCTTTTTTATTAAATATTTGTTAATTAATGTTTTTAATTAAACAAATTTTAATAAAAACTTACATTTAATTAAACTACCATCTTTAGAACCCGAATATAAAATGTTCCCTTTACTATAAAGACATAAACAAGTAATAGAATCTCTGTGATCTTTACACTTCAATATTATAGGATCTTGATGACCAACATAATGTTCAGCTACTGTTTTTCTGAGATATCCCTTTTCTTCCAAATATTCATCCTTTAATCTTTTCTCAACCGCTCCTTCCTCAAACTCTGCTCTATCTTTCTCTACACACATATTGGATCAAAATATATAATACATTAATAACATGTAGATATTTATATACGCATAATGTTACAATTCATATTTAATTTACTAACCTTCTTCCTCAATGTGTTTAAGATAGGTTTTAGCCAATCTAATACGTTTTTCTTGTGCGGTTTCTTCACTTTCTGACTCACTTTCGAATTCTGGAAATTCTTCACTGCAAAACAAAAAATATTTTATATTTTGTACTTTTTATTATTATGCACTTGCACATGAAAAAAAGATCACAATAAATTTCATCATATTTTAGCACATAGATCAAATCCTATTTATCATTCTTGAACTATACGATTACACTTACTTTTGATTCTCTTCTGCAAGTTCTTCGTCATCACTTGGTATACTTTCATTGTCAGGTATAGATTTTTTTACATTTTTTTTCTCTTTGAAAGCAGATAAACTTTTATTTTTATTTTTATTTTCAAAACGTCCATTGTACTGAAAAATAAATAATATTTCATTTAAATATACTATATTATGAATACATACAATTTTTATTTATTGATAGTTTATACATTAAATATAACATTCGATTAAATTTTAATTGTTTAAATTGAAAGTCATTTTAGTGAATACACTAAATTATTTATTTATCATAAACTGCATAACTCTAACCTATAATAATAACCTATAATAAGCAATTAAAAATCTTTTAATTTATTAATGTACAAATATTAATAATTTACTTTTCTTTTAACTCCACCCTTGGCGTGATTGTTTCTAATAAAAAATGACATTTTTACGTTAAAGTAATGTAAATTACCACAATTTAAAAATAAAATTTAAATTTCTAAATTTATTTCAAATAGAAGCACATGGTAGAAACCATTCAATTTGTTGTTGCCATAGAAAGTTTAAAGTAGATTAGTGGTTCCCAAAGTGGGCGATATCGCGCCCTGGTGGCCGATTTTAAGGACCACGGGGCTTAAAGTAAGGGGGCAAGGGGGCGATAGGACAAAAAAGTAAGTTTGAGAAACACTGAAGTAGATGGTAGCACGTGCGAACTACGTGTTCGGCTAGGGTATTTTACAAATAATTTCTTATAAAACATTATTTGTTACGCATATATATATAGATAACCCCACAATCTTGTATAAATCTGCTGTAACATATAAATATAATAAAAAAAAAAAAAATTAAAACTAATCATGTCGAAGAAGAAAGCAGTGCTTATGGTCTGTTTAGGTATATTTTTATAATTTTTCTTTAATAAGTTTAATTATTTCACCATATATATAATATATAATCTCATATTAAACATTTATCTCTTTATTTTTAAAGGAAATATTTGTCGCTCTCCAATTGCAGAAGCTATTTTTGATGATAAAATTAAAACGATGGGTTTAAATGATCGATGGGAAGTTGATAGCGCAGCTATTATAGGATATCATACTGGTAAAAATCCTGATCCGAGAGCTATCTCTGTATTGAAAGAAAAAGGAATTACTAACTATTCTCATAGTGCTAGAAAGGTATATAAAGTTTTTAGTAAATAATATAATGCAATATAATATCTGCTTTAATATTTATTGAATATGAAAAAATACCATATATTGTTTGTTAATTATAGATTACGCCAGGCGATTTTGATAAGTATGATTGGATATTTGGGATGGACCATGAAAACATAGCAACCCTAAATGATTTAAAACCGCCGAATAGTAAAGCAGTAGTTGATTATCTTGGGAAATATGATCCATTAAATGAACTAATAATACGTGATCCTTATTATGATGTACATTATCATATTCTTCGTATTCTTAAATATTTATTTATTTATTTAAATATAATTTAACTAGTCTTATAATTGTTTTTATTTTTATAGAATCATAACGATGGATTTGAGGCGGTGTTTAATCAGTGCACAAGATGTATAACAGCCTTTTTAGAAAAACATGAAGGTATTTAATGTTTATGACTAATTATATCATTTTTGCTATTGCATAATGTTATGTTAATTTAGACTAAAGATACAATAGTTATTTAAATAATATTTAAAATTTATTCTATCTAATTTATCTTATAATTATATTCATTATATTCATTATATTACTTACATAATAAGTAATTTTAATTTTTCAATAGAATAAAAACGTTTATAAAAAAATAGAAAAAACTTGAAACGTTCTATAATATAAAAGCATCCTATTTTCCATTGTATTTTTCATGAAAGTAATATAACATATTGTAGGAAGATAGAAAAAAGAATGGAAATAAAGAAAACATACTTTACAATAACAAAGGCGAGAAATAGAATTAAAATTACAATTAAATAAAAAATAAAAGTCGTCCCAGTGATATAGCGATAACGAGTTCGCACTGTTACGCTACTAATGGCTCATGCTAACTGTCTAAACAAACTATTATATAAGAATGTTAGTAAAACTTCTTTCCTCATTTTTTCGGAAACGGTTGGATATTATATCCTACTTCTAAAGTGTAATGTATAATTCTAATGGACTTTTAAAAATATATAAAGTTCAACAAAAAAAAAATCTGGAAAGGACAATACTTTCACAGCCTTTGTAAGTAAAACAAACCACAACAAATTGTAAAAGGTTAGAAACAAGGAGACAGCGAATATTCCGGAAATAAACAGTCTAGTTATCCATTATCAAATGAGAATGTCATAGTACGCAAAAAGTTTAATTTAGAATAAAAAGTCTGTAATTTTGTAGAATATGGCAAAAAGGAATAAAGTACTTATGGTTTGTTTAGGTAAGATTGTAATTATGATATTTATATATATGGATTAATTATGGAATTATTATGAAATTGTTAATAACATTGTAGGAAATAGTTGTCGGTCTCCAATAGCTGAGGCAGTTTTTAATGAACAAATTAAAAAAATGAATTTACTTAATTATTGGGAAGCAAATAGTGCAGCAATTCTGAAATATCATATAGACAATCCACCTGAACCAAGAGCTATGTCAACACTTCATAAACATGGAATTACTGAGTATTCTCATGTAGCAAGACTCGTAAGAATATTTGATGTAAAATTTATACAAAATGTTTTTGAAAGAAGTATTTAAAAAGAAGTAAATCAAAAGACTGGCCCAAACAACTCATAAAACAAAGTAGTAAAGGGTTTTTAATGCAAAGTATTCTTTTTACTTACCATAACTGTTCACTAACAAAAGAACTGCTTATTGATCTTTGAAGAAAATAATATATATAGATTGTAGTTTAAGTTATAAAAAAAAAATATTAATATTATAATTCTTATTATTTTAGCTTACAAAAGCTGATTTTAATGAATATGATTGGATTTTTGGAATGGATGGTTATATAATGGAATGTTTATATCATTATAGACCAAAAAATAGTAAAGCAATTGTTGAAATTTTAGGAAAATATGATCCCAATGGAGAAATGAATATAAAGGATCCACTATTTGTACGTAATTTTCAATAATGTAATCTTTAATTACATCTTATCAAAAAATAACTTTTATATCAATTTATATATTATTACTTTATTTAGGATGATGATAGTCATGGATTTGAAAAAGCATATGAACAGTCTTTAAGAAGTATACAATCATTTTTAATACATCATCAAAATAAAGAAAATTAAACATATTTTTATTTAACTTTTCGACCAGAAACATAAACTTCCAAAATATTACGATCATCTCCAGAATATATAAATCTTTGTAATTGCTCTTCTAATGTATAACTCATTAAATTGTCTATTGGGCTATCATTAACATTCATATTTATTACAAGTGCATCAAATTGTTTACCAGGCATTAAATTACCTACCTCCTCGTCGATTCCTAATGCTGAAATATATAAAGATATTGAAGGATACTAAGGTAAATCATTGAATATCGAATAAAAATACTTACATATAGCACCACCTAAAGTAGCCATATAAAAAACTTCTTTATAATCAAGACTAATATAATCATTTTTAATTGTAGCAAGGTTGTTTGACACCGCTAATGCAGATCTCATTGCTTCTACCATACTGGAGCTTTGTCCTCCGGCTACATCTAGTAAGAAAATAATTATATATTTTCTATGTGTAAATTTATCTGACATCGTATAAAAACTTTATAAAAAAAGAAAGAATAATATTATCAATACCTGTTCCTAGTCCTACTTTAAGTCCTTGTGAAATTAATTTTCGTACATCGCACATACCACTTTTTAAACATGTATTGGATGATGGACAATGTATAACTGCTGTATCATTTTGTCTGACAAGCGCTATTTCACTGTCCGTAAGGTATATTGCATGAGCTAATATCGTCTAAGAAAAATGATTTAAATTTAATTGGACAAATGATGTTTTCATATTACATTTTATTATTTACCTTGTCAGTTAAAAGCCCAGCTGCGTTATATACACTGGCGTAAGATGTATAGTCCTTGAACATGTTTAGTACTGCTTTAATTTCATCTAGATTTTCCGAAATATGTGTCTAAAATAATAATATTTTTATGTTTATAAAAAAAATTTAAATTGCGCTTCATAATAATTATTTATAAATACCTGTATACGAAGATTTTTATTTTTAGCTAGCAAACCCAATTCTATCATCAATTTCATATCACAACTTAAAGCAAATCTTGGTGTAATGATTGGTTTTATAAGAGGATTCTACAATTGAAATTTTCTTGTTCAAATATTAAGATTTAAATCATTTTACTATCATAGTTTTATTGTTGAAAAAATTATTTTTTAATGCTTACGTTTAAAGCGTTAATATCATCTACAAATTGTACAGTATTTTTTATAGAATCTACCGTATTTTCACAATAACCATCATCGCGGTCTATATTCATATTTACTTTTCCTATAAAAGCACGTTGGCCATATTTTGAAACTGCTTGTGCTAATTCCATACATGCCTTTCCATATAAAGATGCAAAATAACATGCTGTTGTTGTACCCATATCCAGTGTACGTTTCTATATATATATATATATATATATATATGAGCATTTATGAACATTACAAACAATATATATTTTATTTATTAAATAAACATATTTTAATTATAAGAGATTAAAATGAGAACTAAATTCTACATACCACAACAGTTTTAAATACATGTTTAGCAAAATTCTCATCGACATATTTTTTTTCTAATGGGAAAGTATACTTTTCTAACCAGTCTAATAGATTTCTATCATAACCCAAACCAAGATTAGGAAATTGAACAGCATGGGTATGACAATCAATAAGACCTGGTATTAAGAATTCATGCTCGTTTAAATACGTTACATGATCAGCTTTAATTGTACTAAGATTTGGATTAACAATAACATCGGTTATCTGTAAATTGAAAATAAATTATTCAAATTGCGATAATTAATTGGATGTTAATTTCATTGGAATACAAAAAATATGATAAATATATTTTGTTGACATTGTATAGAAAATATTATTATGTATACCTTGCCATTTTCTACCAGTACTGCGGCTTGTTTAATTACAAGTAATTCCCTTTTTTTGTTACAATGCACCAAGGAACCAACGAATAATCGACTTGACATATTGTAGAGAATGGTTTTTATAATCCTTCAAAAATAGTGATGTTAACTGAAAAAATATGAATAAAAGTTAATATCACATATTTGGATAATTTTCTATTATACGCAATTAAAAAAAAAAAAACAAGAACAAAAAATATTTCATATAAAATTAATAATTAATAATTATTTCAATAGTTTATAATACATTAACTATATTTATTTTATTAGTGTAAGACTACTTGTTAATCGCTAATTCAACCAACAATATCCTATTTCTAATAATTATAAGAATGAAGTTTCTAATAAACAAAACATTATTGAATGAATTAACTTATGTATGTTCTAAAATGATCTTACGATAAAAGTTATTATCTCTATTTATTATCTATTTTCTATTATCTCTAATGTCTCCATTAAAAAAACAAACGGTCAAAGTTACGCACGGGTGACTATCATGGTACCAAATGAAAAAACAAACACAAATCAAGGTTTTTATAAGGGTTGCAACAGGATATTTTAATTATTTTGTTTCTTTTTTCATAATTTCTACGAGAAAAATTCAAAGGGATATGAATAATACGTGGAAGAAATATTGATCAAATATATCATAGCAACAAGATAGTTTTTCGATTTGTATTCCTTTCGTGAAACTAATCCATTGCGCTATCTCAATCGAGAGATAATTATCATTTGTTTATTTGCAAGTAAATTTGTTAAGAATATAAAATATGGAAAATAAAAAAGAAAAGAAACGTGAAAAAATGAAAAAAAGCGATAAATTAATATCCGATCCACATCGGGAATATTTGGATATGAATACCGATGAAGAAGGCTACGAAAGACATGGTAAAATAAAATGATTGTTTATATTATAATTTAGATGATTATTTCTATTTTTAACTGAACTGTTAAGTTCATTTGATGCGATATAATAAGAAGAAATACAAATTTATCGTTTAAATCTCAATCATGCACGTTGTGCATGTTTTTTAAACTCAAAACATTGACATCATATCTTTTTATAGAATTAATTACAATTTATTACGCAACAGTTGAAAACCAGGTCGTCATTTATTGATAATAAAATATTACTAATTATTTATTTATAAATGACTATAATTATAATTTCATTTACGTATTCTTAATTGTTCAAAAATATGAAATCTGAAGTCCCTCCATTAATTCGAAAAATATGTTTTAATTTTATTTCCTAAATGATAACAGTTTTATCAATCTTAATGAATGTAATTTAATGGTAATAATTATCAATTGTATTAGAAAATTATTATATGATTTAATATATTTATAAAATATATAATTACAGAAAGTTCCGAGAGTGAAGAAGAAACTTCTTCCGAACCAGAAAATCCTATCTATACTGAACAACAACTGATAACGCTAGTCAGTATCATGAATTATTGGGCGGGAAAATTTAAATTATATTAAAAAAATCATTTGTATCCGAATGCGCTTATATTTTTAATTAATTCATTTAAAAGTTTGATTATATTTTAAATCATAAAGATATCTTTTTTAGGTACAATATATAAAAGATTTGACTGTATTATCTCATCTTAAGGAATCAGATTGGAATGAAAATTGTTACGAAGTTATAAAAGAATATTTTCAATGCGTAACTCATAATACATTGATTATATTTTTCAATCAAAATAAATTGATCGCATCTTTAAATTTTAACAATTGCAGAGACGTAGAAGTCATGTATTTTTTAAGATCACCGTTACATATCTACACGCCTGATAACTTTTTTAAAACTATTCTATGCGGAAATATCAACAGAGATAAAATAAAATCAATTTTTAAATTTTTAATAAATATATACGCACCTGTTGCTTTGAACAGTAAAGAATGGCCAAAAAGTATTTCTTTATATTACATTTATCATTTAATATTAATAAATAAAATAATAAGATTCTTAACAATTCTATTTTAGTTATACAGAATGATTTATATTTGAATTTACACGATCTTTTAATGATTCTAAATGATCGGCTTTGTAAATCAATAAATAGAACAATTTTGTACGTACCCAGAGAACGT
Organism: Polistes dominula; assembly: GCF_001465965.1. The sequence goes on along the minus strand of NW_015149031.1, from coordinate 704,241 downwards.
TTACCTAAATTACAAGGATTTCGATTATTTTATGAAAATGATTCCGTAATTATAGACGAAAAAGATTCTATCCTATTAACGCAAGAGTTTCATATTAAAGAATTCATTGGAAGATTGGAAAAAATAGTCAGATGTTGGATCAAGCAAATACATACAGCTTTGGCTAGTATGACTATTAGAAAAAATATTGAAAGTATAATGGATGAACGGAATCATTGGAAAAATGTTTGTCAGTTCAATCTCTCTCTTTCTTTCTTATTATTATTATTATCGTAGCAATATATTGAATATACTATAAAATATATGATATTCATTATAATATCATATTTGTATGTATATTTTCAGATGATAATTTAAATTCTTTAAATCATCAATTATCGAATAACGAAGTCCAAGGAATAATCAAATTATTAAGAAATATCAATTCATCTAGTGTAGAATCATTTCCAATGTATATTAACAAAATACAGGAAGCATTGATAGAATCTTCATCTAATTTAATATACTTAAACATTTTATCTGAATATTGTACTAATTTATTTATTTCCAATGACTTGGAAACTAATGCAACAAAGATATTTCTTCTGATATTGGTCATTTGGGTGGAATCACATTTTTACAGTATAACGTATATAGAATTATTAAATAATTAATTTACTAAAATATATCTATAACATTTATTAGAGAATTATACGACTTTAACATGAAATTTGTATTTTTATAGAAATAATATAGAATCCCTTTGTCGAGCATTAAGTATACAGTTAATATCTCAATGTCAATGTTGCATAGATTTAGAAAGTGCAATTAAGGAACACGCCGAAAGTGGGATACACATGCTAAAGAAATCTATATCTACTTGTGAGATGTATAAAAAGATTTACGAGAAAGTAAGAATATATATTTTTTCATCATAACATCTATAGTAATCTGGTGAATGTTTTGTAGTTTGTTAAAAAAATAGCAACATCCGTCAGTCCTAACAAAATATGGAATATAGATGAGCAATTAATTTTTAATAATATTAATGCATTTATACAAAGATGTCATGACATAATTGAAATTTGTAATGCACGAATTATTTTTGAAAGGTAATGTTTAATACATCCAATATTTGACTTTTTAAAAATATTATTTATATTATTATTATATTACTTATATTATTATAGGTGTACCAAAGCAAGAACATTCGGAGGAGCAAAAGGATTAGAATATGAAACATGTTGTCAACAAATTGAAAATCTATTTTATGATCATTTAAGCAAGATCATTGCAATTCAAGAAAATTTATTAAACATTGAAAATACTAAGTGCAATATTGCTATAGATAAATTTAGAAGAGCTACAATACAATTAGAAAATATGATCAAAAATTTAATTAATCGCATTTTTGAAAACATTAAAAACATTGACGAAGGCATTGAAGCGATATATGCTCTTGAAAGATTTAAATATCGAAAATCTTTAAAAGATTTAATACATGAAAAATGGGAACAGGTGAACTATTTACGAAATAAAAAATATATATTTGTTATTTAATGCATTTGTTAGTTATGATTTTATTATGTACTTAGGTGTGGAAAATTTTAAATGAAGAAATAGAAATGTGCAATGTAACTAAAATTATAGAAATAGGTGAATATCATCCGCTTATTAAATCCTTTTCTAATTATTCCAAAGAACGATACACAAACAAATATTATTTAAAAATGCAATTTACAAAAATGGTAAATGCATCTTATTGGCTGGGAGATTGTGTAGCTGAAAGGTATATATTGGGTCTACAAGTAAGTTTCCAGCGTTTTTTAATTTCATGTGTCATTTTCGAACCTTGTGTATCTGTTAACAATATTGCATCATCATATTTGTGCATTTCTATCGGCGTCGTATATTTTATGAAGCAAAAACATGGCAAGTTATGTGCCAAATAAGCGTCATTTGCGGAAAGCGCTGCTTCTATTCTTTAATATGAAGAAAAGTGTAGCTGAGGCCTATCGTTTACTGGAAACTTACGGGTGGAATGTATTGGTGAATCGACGTGTCGTGAGTGGTTCAAACGGTTCAAAAATAGTGATTTTAACGTTGAAAACAAGGAGCGCTCCGGAAAGCCGAAAAATTTTGAAGACGAGGAATTGGAGGCTTTGCTGAATAAGGATCCGCGTCAAATTCAAGAAGAGCTTGCTGCATCATTGGACGTCACGCAACAAGCCATTTCCCTGCGCCTGAAAGCTTTGGGATTCATCCAAAAAGTTGGAAATTAGGTGCCGTACGAGTTGAAGCCGAGAGATGTCGAACGGCGATTTTGCATGTCAGAAATGTTGCTACAGCGGTATAAAAAAAAGTTGTTTCTGCATCGTATTGTCACTGGTGACGAAAAGTGGATATATTATGATAATCCTAAACGCAAAAAAACATATGCAAAGCCTTGCGAGCCGACCAAATCGACGCCGATGCGAAAAATTCACATGAATAAGGTCATGCTCTGCATATGGTGGGATCAGAAGGGTGTCATACACTACGAACTGCTTCCGAATGGTCAAACCATCAAAGGAACATTGTATCGAACCCAACTAATTCGTTTGAAGTGGGCATTAGCGGAAAAACGGCCAGAATATCAGACCAGGCACGAGTCCGTAATTTTTCACCACGACAACGCTCGGCCACATGTTGCTGCTTCGGTCAAAAACTACTTGAATAATAGTGGATGGGAAATTTTGCCTCACCCGCTTTATAGTCCAGATTTGGCGCCATCCAACTACCACTTGTTTCGGTCGATGCAGAACGCTCTTACCGGAATGCGCTTCACTTCAGTAGAAGGAATCAAAAATTGGCTCAATACGTTCTCGGGTTCAAAAGACGAGAACTTTTTTTGGTCCGGAATTCAATAATTGCCAGAAAGATGGAAAAAAATTGTATCTTCCGATGGACAATATTTCGAATGAAAAATATGTAACCATTTTTTCAGAATAAACCTTCAAATTTTATGAAAACGCTGGAAACTTACTTATAGATCCAATACAATATTGTGAAGTAATTGTTTTTTAACTATACTTTTTATAAAGAAAATGTAATGTCATAAAATTTGAATAATTTTAGGTATTCTCTGGAACGGTACAAGGTTGTAATAAATCATTTAAAAGACACTTATACTATTAATGAAATATGAAGCTAATCATGAATTTAAGAATTCTATAAAAATTAACATATATACTAATTACTAACACAATTCTTCACTGTAATTTAACTATCTTTATGAAATAAAATTATATTTTCTTTTATTTTCCATTCATGTACAATATAATTTTTAACATAAATGTATATTTATAATACAAGTATAAAAAATCTATTAGATAATATAAATACAATACTTCATATTTAGATATTGTAATAACGATACTATAAAATTTTAATAATTTTTTGAGGTATACATTTAATAACTAAAATATATGAATTGCATGTTTTATCTATCTTAAATATTACCTACTACTAATAAAAATATATTTATAATATTATATCTTCATATTTCTGATGTATAAAAACAACTTATTAAATGAATTGTTATTATTGTACTTTTTGTATACATACTTTCTGATGCGTGAATATTCATTTGAATTAATTATTACTTTAGTAGGAACTATATCAATGCAAGAAATTGCTACTTTCTTTAAAAAAAAAAATAAATTCATAAGTAAGTAATAACATTTAATAATCATTAAGATAATTTTCTCTATAGAAAAAAAGAATATTTTAAAATTATATATATTAAGCACAATGCACATACTTTTATATAAAACAATTTTTTACTCTAGAAGAGTTAACATCTTCTATATACTATAATCCCTACTATGACATGTTTTCTATTTTATTTTGTATTTTTTTCTATTAACAATCAATTCTATATTCTGTTTAACATACAAAATAGAAACACTTTACAAATGAACATATATGCTCCCTTATTAAAAAAATATACACATATGTGATTTACTAAGGCACAGTCTTTCTATTATATTTAAATATTTTATCACGTTCTAATTTTCCTTGTTATAAACAGAAAATATTCCTATGCTAACAGAGATCTTATTAATTTGCATTAGTAATGATATTATTTTGGCATAATGTAATTATAATTAAATTTTTAATGACAAATTTATCTTTTTTTTTTCTTACCTGGAGGCAATTAATAAATTGTCTTGACCATTTATCACTGTAAATACTGGACTATCGAGATAGTCTTTATAGTCTAACAACTCAGTATCTTCACTGGAAGAACTAATATTTGAGTTATTTAATGGTTGTGTCCGTGCAGGCGGTAACAAAAATAATAAAGATATAGCGATTATCATGTGCCATATGCTATGGATGTACTGTAATCAAATAAATTGATTACCTACAAGATTTATTTAAATAAAATCAAAACATTAATTATGTTTACATACTTGGTAATTCGCTTCTGTCTCAATCATAGAAAAAAGCAGAAAACCTACTCCTGCTAATAGTGAGCCTATTAATAGCTTTGATAATCTATTAGGTCTCTTCCAATTTTTTGTACGGTAACTACGATATATATATGTTCCAACCTACAAGATTTGTATTATAGATAAAAATATATCATTACAGTATTTATAATTAGATATATAATAATTGACTTACTGGTATTATGATACCTATTATCAAGGGTATCGATATACTATTTAAACTTGTTCTATCAGATTGCACTTCAAATGCAATTAGAAGAGCACCAAACATATTGCATAAAGATACTAAATGAATAGGTAATTCTGCCATGGCTACAAGTGTTACCCAAAAAGCTAATATACTTGAAAAAAAGTCGCAGTACTGTAATACCTACATAATCATTTAGAAAAAAATAAAATTAATTTATTTCTATAACTTATTGTTTAGACAAATAATAATATACACATATAGTTAAAAATAAACTTACTTCAAATTTAGTAATACAGTAATTCGTGGTAAGTTGATCACAGGCATGATAAAGAGCAGAAGATAACATGGTAGATAAGTAAATCAATCCTTCTGTATAAAATTCTCGTTTTACAGCTAAATATATAGCTGGTATAAAGAATCCATTACTTAATGTTAACATTAATATTCTTGTAATAACAGAATTTCCAGAATTTGTTGTAATTATATCTGTACAACCCCATCCCTTATATCCTAAATGCATGATAGATAATTATTAATTCATACTTTTAAAATAAATATAAACTTCTTTTGTGCATATTTGATTTTGGGATAAAGCAGTGTTACCTTCATGACAGTTACAAGCTGTATAGACAAGAAGATCTCTATGAATTTCTTGGCAAATCCCATTACGACCACACGAATTTTTACCAGGAAATACACATTGTCTTATATGAACATTCAATGATACTAAAATTTCTTCCATTTCACAATTTACAGGATGACTATAAATAGAGTTATTAAAACATTAAATAATTATAATAGAAATATGTATGTTTATGCAAACATATACAAAATAAGATCTTACTTATTTAAGTAACATGTCGCTTGCAAAGAAATATACCATGTATCCGGTTGTGGATATGGTATTAATATACTTTCGTCATGTTTATTCAACGAAGACAAATTCATAAATAATTTTTCATCTTCACATATAATTTTATTTTCTAATATATTAGATGCATGACCTTTTTGAATGCAAACTGTTACAACAATTAATTGTTTTGTCATCGTCTATTAAAAGTAATGGTGATGTTTAATTAGATTATTTATACATAAATATAACTTACAATAATTTTAATGATATCAAAGTTTCTTACCTTATACATCTCCAAATGAATATTAATGTCAAGAGTACCTCCGATATCTACAAAAGGTAAAATATTAAACTGCGTTATTACCGGATATGAGTCCGTTAAAGCCAACCATGGAGTTAACCATTCTTTTCCCTAAAAAAAAAATATAGTATATAAATAACATAATATAATTATAGCATTGTATCAATCTTTTATTTTTATACATTATTTAAATTAAAAGCATACTTGCAATAAATAACTCGTGGAAAATATTTGAGAATGTTTAACTCTGACAAGTTGATATCTTGGAAAACATTTGTCCTCCGTATTAGAATTTTCTGTTTGTATATAAAACTGATTTGTACGTAGATCCATTAGATTATAAAATGAACTTCTGTTATGGTTCGAAACAGTGGTTTGATTTTGTTTTATATTTGTTTCAGATATTTGTGTAAATTGTTCAGTAATCAATGAATACTGTTCTACATTTTGTTTTCCCATTAATTTAATAGGACATTCTAAAACGATACATTTTATTTTATAAAATATAATTATTTTCAAAATTCAGTTCATTCTTAATTAATTACTGAAGACTTACCTGAAACACTAACTTTGATGTTAAATTCTACAATACTATCTGAGATAATTAACAAGTAATAATAACTATCTTCGTATGGGGAAAATATGGTAAACATATAAGAATCTAGCATGGTTAAATTTCCAATATTGCTTGGAGGAGTATTATTAAATATTGGTAAAACACGACCTTGCAAGGCTACATTTTTAATACATGGTTTATGTACATTGCGTAAAGAATGTACGGTAAAATTACATCCCCAAATGTAGACACGTAAAGTTGATATTCCAGATGGTACATATATTCTAAAGAATATCTAAATAAGTTACTTTCCAATTTTCATCGTTTCATTATTTCATTGTATACATACACTCACTTGTAATAAGAAGACGTTTCTTTAGTTTTTAATGTGGTTTGATAACCAACAGGTACATTTTCTATAGCGCTTGCTTCTACCCATAAAGCTATAGAACCTATGCTATAATGACATTTATGAAAAAGGCCCTAAAATATGAAATTAAATATTTTATAATATCATATCTCTTTTAGGGATAACGAATGAAAATTTATGAACTTACTTGTTGCTGAACTTTTTTATCCCAAGGAGATAAATATGCAGCAACAAACCAATCACCAGCTTGTGGTCCATAAACAGGTATAACAGCTATACTTTCAGGCTCAAAATAAGTATCGGTTGAAATAACCAATGTATCGTTATTAAGTGGATACATATTTGTTGGAAATGTTGTCATATTATCAATTGGTAGGACAGGGTAACTACCCCATCTCAAGTGTCTACAAAATATTATCAAAACTTTAGTCACATGTCCTAAAGTAAATTAAATAAAATAATCTTTTTAAAAAGGCACTAACATATGCACCTTCCTTTGTGGACAATTTGGTTGATCTGTAAATGCTGCAAATTGCCATGTTGCTCTGAAAACTTCCTTTGGTACATTATAATGAAACATTGCTACGTCTGAATAACTTTTAAAGGGTTGTAGTATACTTTCTTGACTTGCTTCTGGTATTATGCATAATGTACCTAAATGTACAATTAAATTAATATAATCCTCTATATCATACATTTTGTTTATATTAAAATTAATGTTGAATAACTTTTGAAATTAACATACCTGGAAGTAAAAATAGTAAATATATTTGAGAAAAAAATGAAAAATAAAAGAAACTTTGGATTGAAAAGACACATTTTTCAAATATGACAGTCATTATATTAACGTCGATTGTAAAAAGTATTGTTAATGTTTAATTAAACACAAGTAAAACAAAGTAAACATTTTATTATAAATATTCTATAAACTTAATATACATATTTATAAACTTGTGGGTGTTCCTAGGTAAAGTTAGGTAGGTTTCCTAGGGACACTGATGTTTGCGCTCCCTATAGTGATTTAATTTTGATTAGAAAAATATTTCTATGATTATTTTATGACGATAATTGCCACGTGTAGATCGAATGCATTTTTCCCGTAGTTAAAATACCGTTTTTTTTTTTTAATTAATAAATGTTCTCTTTAAAGTATAAATAAGTAATCATTATAAAATTCCTTATCACCACGTGCACATTTCAAAAGTTCAATTTAAATCTAGCATTTGCCGCCTATTCAGTTCGATTTATCTCGATATTTTCATATATTTAAAAAAAATAATATTTTACTTATATATATAAATATACTTATATTTGCTATTAATCAATATGTGTACTAATAATCAATGATGAATTATATTTTATAAAGATCATTAATATTTAGAATTAATAAAAATGACTTAATCGATAAAAGATATTTATACTATATAATTAATAAATTAAAATATATTTTAGACTTCGATATCTTCTTCAGCAGCTGGTAAAATAACATTAGTAAACGCAAGAGGCTTTGGTTTGTCTTTTTTGCAAAGTAAAACTTGTACCTTGCCAGAAATTCTATTAGTTAATGTAGCGTCAACAGTTATCGGGATTGGTATACCACTAAGTAATAAAGGCAAGTTGACAACGCGTGGATCAACTTCGGTATTTTCTCCTCTACAAACAATAAACAATCCAGTATCAGATAATCCATCTGAAATATTGGTGATCAATATTTGAATTCTATAATTAGGTCCTAAACCAAGGACATTAGCCTCCAGTGAAATTGGATCGACTCCAGTATTTTCACAACCAGTTAAAAGATCAACAGCATTTTTGGCGATGATTAAACGTAGCCGTAAAAATCCTTGCTGAAAAGTATTATGAATTTTTTTGGCTTCCGATCTTTCTCTTATTGTTTGCTCAACAAAAAGACGCGTTTTTTTTGGTATAGCAAATTTGGTAGCATTGTTTGGTGTTACAGAAAATGTTGTATTATATATACTAAAATCAGCAGTTCGTTTTAATATTTTTACGCAGAGACCACCACTGATGGTTACCATAGCCATCGTTCGTTCCTCTTGTCCCATTCTTCCATACTGTAAATCATTCCCTTTCTCAGTAATATCTAATTAACAGTATTGTATACAATAGTAAATAAAAATATACCTTTATTGCAGATACTGGTTCCATTGTTTTAATCGTATCAACATGGTGTTTACCATCGTATATCCGTACACCATATCCAACCGTACTGACAGCCAGTAAAGAGAGTCCACTTTGTGGTACTGGCAAACTTACCATGTCTAAAATAATACCCGGAACATTGATGCTCCATACTTTAACACCCTATAAAAATAATATGTATAATTATGCATATTTTTCATTGTTAAACATTTTTCTTTTTTAATTATTACCTTTTTTGAAAATCCTAATAAAGTTCCATCCATTATAGCGACTGCCGCACCATCACCACTAAGAACGGAAACGGCAACGATCGGAGCTTCAAGTTTTTCCCAAAGTTTAACAGGACTTCCCCTTCGTATCGCTCCAATATTTCCATCTCTACCAATTACCATGATTCGACCATCACCTGCCCATAAACCAGTAGTTGCAAATGATACAGGTGGCCACTTTAAGAGGTGTTTATCCATAACGGTAAATGCTCTGAAAGGTACAAAGAAAAAAAAGTAAAAATGCAAATGATTCTAATGAAAGAAATTAAGATACAATTCTTTTACCTTGGATCCAATACAAAAATCTCTTTATTTTCTGTACCTATAATAAGGCAACTACAAGCAGGATCATTCCAGGAATCCTTTCTGATAACACCAAGTGCAGTAACAGCATTATTTTTAATTAAAGGAACCCTTCTGTATTGTTCCGCAAAACTCATACGTAAATTCACATCCATTGTTAAGAATTTTAATGTACGCGGAGATATTGCAGCTGCACCGAGTTCTTTCAACAATGAATCTAGATCATCAGCCAATGTTAATACGTTTAATTCTTCGTCGAGACCAGCCTTGTGCCATATCTGAAGGAAGCTCAGGTGTATCGTGCAAGGCAAATAATATTAATTATACATTAAAAGTATACACAAATATTATTTTTAATCTTAGACGCACTTCTCGCTCTTTAGGATGAGCTTCGAGATGTGGTAAACAATATTTAAAGAATGGTCTCAAGTTCTTAAAAATATAAACACTGGAACCAGCTCCTGCTGCTAATACAGCTGATTTGGGTTCACCGTTTTCTGTATAAAATCCAGCAACTCCACAAGGTGCATCCATCATATTATGCTCTGTTACTTGATCACTACCTTTGTAAACACGTATCTAAAAATAATATACAATTACTTATCATGAACAGAGAAAACGAGAGTCGTAATATCAAAAGGTTTGATATTTGAAATAAATACCTTTGCCGAAGTAGCGTTAATGGATCCAAAATCAGTGGATATAAGACGCACATCTCCATCACCGATTACATCAAGCATATCAAGGCCACCAGGAAGAGTATAAATTTTAGCACTTGGTTCCCAAATTGCTTCCAACCATCTGCTTGTTCCAAGGCCACCACCTGAATTATGATCTGCCCTGAAAATAATAGATTTTTTAAATATACGAATTAGATATAAGAGATTAATTTATTCTTACCTTAATCCGTGCATCTTAAAATTTCATCAAATATATTTTGTAAATGTTTACTTAAGATTAAATGATCAAAATATATACATATGTTTATATAATCTCAATACTTTTCATAATGTTAAAAGAGCAAGTAATTGCGTCTATCACGTGTTATGTTTGGCTATTCGTATCCATGGGAATCTTTTACCAATACATGGTAGATTATTAAGATAAATCAGTAGACATGCGCCCTTTAATATATTGTTTCAATATTTATGATATATATTTGAAAAAAATGATCCATTTTCTTCTTCAATAGATTTTAATTCAATATTCATATGTTAAATAACTGTAGTAATAATTGTAGTTGACCTATGTATATAGAAACATTGTTTTCTTTAAATGTTATGTTTATTTTCCTTCTTAGTTGATCAGTTACGAATCAACCTTCAGAACTTTAATTAACAACACTTACAACAAATATTATTGAAAATTACGTTGTAATGAGGATTCGTCTCTTCTTTCGAAAAGTTTTCTTTTAAATATTACTTTTAATTGACAATGGAAGCAGAAACGCCTGTTTCTTATAATAGATTTAAATTAAGACCAACGAATAGACAATTGTGGCCCAAAAATAAAAGAGACGAAAAATTGTTCAAAGATTTGGTTGACTGTGTTAATATAATATTAGATCCATGGGATAAAATAGATTCACCGCAGTTCATAGATTTCTTTGATCTACCTGAAATATCTGATGAATTTTTTGGTATATGATTATCTCTCTCTATGCCTTTATTATTATTAATTATAACTTCATTGTTAATTAAATTATCTTTCTCTTATCTGTTCAAAATAATGTAATATTTACTTTAATTATAAATATTTCTTTATGTTAAAAGAAACAAAAAAGGACGACAAACCATTGAAGCATAATCCTGAAGCTCAGAAACTTCCTCGAACGAGTGATTGTAATAATCGCAATAAATTAATTAAGTAATTATTACTTTTGTTCATTTTTATCTTATAAAATTTACAAATAAAATTGAATTTCTAAATTTTCTTTCAGATTATTAGATAATCTTTCTTTGAAGGAAGAAAATAAACAACAATTGGATGTAAATATTAATAAAGATAACGAGAAAAAGGATTTGACAAAACAAGTATTAATTAAATAAATTTATTAATTTTAATTTTAATTTTAATTTTAGAAATTCAATTTGAATTTGAATAATATTTCAGTGTATTAAAGTGAAACAGGAAACAATTACGACAATAAATAAAAATGAAAAAAATATAACAGAGAAAGTGAATACCGCTGTAAAGCCTTTCAATTTTGATTTACGAAATAAATATAAAAAACAACAACAACAAAAGGTAGAACACATTTTTATATGTTTGTTTTTTTTAATTCTTTTTTAATAATTATAATTGTTTATTTAAAAAATTTATTACCAAAGAATGTAAAAGAAGATAAAGAGTTACATGTGTTTCAAGCAAAACCTGTAGCCATATCTAATAAAACAACTATAAAATCAAAATCTGATCGTACGATAAATAGAACATTAAAAAATTCAAATAAAATAAATACCGAAAAATCTACCAACAAATCTACGGAGGTATGTTATACTTGTTACAACAGATAAAATTATTTCTATAATTATTTACAACGTAATATTTTGACTTTATTTGCATAATCTTACTGAATATATAATTTTATTTATCGTAAAAAAGATTTGGAAGAAGCCGCCTTTCTTACCGCGTCCTGTTAAAAGAATTTTAAAAATCGCCAAAAGTCCGCCTCTTTTAACAGCGATTCGAGCTAAAGAAAGAAAACGTTTTGAGGAAAAGTTAAAAGAGAAGGAAAAGGAAATGGAGATCCAAAAATCTTTGGTAATTTCTCTTTGATATTTGTATATCTTAAACACATTCATTTAATATAATTATACATTTATTACAAGAAATGACCATTAATCGCCAAATGCGATTAGTTTTAGTTTTCAAAAAGATAATTATAACAAACACTTTTGTATTATTCATACATATATACTTCATTCGCGTATGTATTATCATCTTTTAAATATATATATATATATATTTACATAGAATTGTTTTAATTGACAGGCTGCTATAACAGAGAAGAAATTGGAGAAGAAAGAAATGATTCGTTTGAGAAAGCAAACCGTTCATAAAGCTCAACCCATTCCCAAATGTATTTCTTGTTTGCCGAAAATTGATAAACGTCCTCTTAAGGAACCACTCAGTCCATTTAATCATAAACGCAGACGACGCATTTAATTGTCAATTTTTTTTCAGTTCTTTTTTTTACGGAATAAAAGAAAATTGATAACAAGCATTCGCTTAGTTTCAATTTTTTAACATTTCTTCTTTCCATTGCAATTTACTTTATTAGACTTGATATAATAGAATGTTTTTCTTTGTTTATTGCCGTTAACGTTACTTTAAAAAGGGGGCAATTTTATAGTAAACTTTGTAGAAACACTATTCGTATATAAATATATTTAAAAAACAAAAAAAAGAAAGAGATAATACAGGAAAATAAAAATCATCAACTAATATATTTTTGGCACATTAAAAATAGTTCAATGTAAATTTTCTCTTTGTTACAGACGTGATTATCAATCGTAGAGGATTTATTAACAAATTTGATGACTTTAATGATTTAAAAATTGTAATCGTATCAATACGGTATTTAATAATCTTCTTATCAACAACTACTTTCGTACTATGTATATTTCTTATTTTATTTTTATTATCAATATGATTATTTATCAAATTAAAATGACGAACGAAAATTGTTGCTTTAATTATTTATTTCTAGATATTTTTTTATTCAAAAATTTTCCTATTTCATTAATATTATAATAAAAAACTAATTAAGTAAGTACCTTCTTCAAAGAAATTATTAAATTAATTATGTACTCGTTTAATAAATGAATGATTTGTACTCTATATAGTTGGAACCACAAAATAATAGTCTCCAATTCTCATGCATTTACAGCTAAAATTTGTTTAGTGGTCGGAGAGAAAAAGAGAAAGAGAGAAAGAGAGAAAATATTTGTCCTCTTTATTTAACACATTGATCGCCATGCATAAATCGAATGTGTTTTTTATGGGACCAAATTCATGCTGCAGCGTAAGTTGAAAACTTATTTAAACTAAGGGGTCTCCACGGAAACATAGCAACCATCCAGACTTGGGTTAATTGTAAGTGTGATCAATGTGTTAAATATATTTAGCGCGCTATTAACAAAATTATATATATATATATATAAGTCTTTTGATCTAATAAATCTTTGTTATTAGATTAAATAACATTATTATCTTACAGTTAGTTAAAAAAATATAAATTTAATGATTGGAGAAATTGTAACATTTATAAAGTTAAGTTTTGTTGTTTTAACATATATCTGAAGATTACTATATCGTTAAATAAGAACGACATGTATATATATGCATATACCTGAACTTTCTCTATGTAAAATTAATAATGTTTAAAAAATATAAATAATAAAAAATGATACTATAATCATATCTAATGCATCACTAACGCAAATTAATATTGTCTTCATTGCGGATATGTCAGAACATTAATAAATTTTTTCTTTTTAATTTTCTCTCAGGTGACACATTCTTTTTATAAGGAAATCTATTTATCCTATTTTAAATATATGTCATATGAATGAATGAATTTATTATAAAATGAAAAATAAATGGTATAGAGATCAAAAAAATAAATAGAGCTATACGCACTCTGTTATTATCTGCATGCGATAATATATATATATATATATATGCACGTTTGCATACGTAGTATGTGTTTGTGTATGTGTATCTGTGTATGTGTATTATCATCGTGCGCGTACATTTACGTAACATGTAAATCACATAAAGAATATAGGAAGCCCAATGAATGTCGACGATAGACAAACATATAAGTAACAGTCTTATTAACTACGTGAACACAGCCAATGACACATTAATTAGATAAGATCATAGTTCCATATAGTTCACAATGAAGATAACATATGAATCAATAATATTATTTTTTGTGATTTCTTACTGCAAATATTAAATCAAGACTGTTCATTTGTTTTCGCCTATTGTTCCACAAAGTGGTTTAAGTACTATCTAAATAAAGTAATGCCGAGGTTGGCGATGGTGGTAATGACGAAGAGGGAGGCCGTGCTATAAGAATTTCTGGTTCGCTACAATGAAATTGACATACTGTACTGGAAGTACTTAATGTTGATTCATATAGCATTCCCCTTCCTTTTCCTTTTTTTATCATTTTACCATTATCCCTGTTATCTGCCAAATCTTCAGATTTTTTTTTACGAAAACAAAATAATAACTTTCTTCCCCTAAAATTTATAACATCAATCTGTGATTAATGCTAAAACAATTAATTGTTTTAGCATTATTTTATTAATATATTTAAAATGTTACCTTGGGTATTGAAATTGTGCAAAGTGCGATGATGGACCGATGACTGCTAACATTGGGCATAAAAATAATGTTGCATAAATCCAACTTATTCCCATCACAAGTAATAGAAATATACCGATTTGTATATATGCTAACACATCAGAGGGTAACATGAGAGCACCAGCAATTCCACTTGTTAATGCTGCCATCAGTGTTGGACCACCCATTTGATTTAGTGTCGCTTTAACTTTATCCATTCTTTGTTCTGAGTTGCATGCTCGATAACTCACAGCATAATGTAAACTGAAATCCACCGCCAAACCTTGATAGAAACAAAATCTTATTATACATCTTTATATATATATATATATATATATATATATATATATAATAATATATATAATTAACATTACCTATAGCAGTAGATACCGCAACACTTTCCAGGACATTAAGTTTCCAACCAAGAAGAATTAAAGCAGCAACAGTAACTATAATAGCAGCACCAATAGTTATAATTGCATACATACTAACTAAAGGATTCAGTGTCACGAATACTAATACTGCAAGTGCTAAAACCAACGAGACGACCATAGCCCAAATAGTACCCTCGTGCAATGTACGTTGTAATTCGTAAAATTCCAATTCACTAACAAACCATCCTCCTTGCATGGTTGGAGGTGCTGTTTTTAATTGTTTTTGCATCCAAGTTTCAACCTAAAAATATATATATACATTATTAGAAATCTCTTCTCAAATTTAATATTTAATCTAAAACTTACTTGATTATAGAATTGATCCATATCAGAATACGAAAGACTATAGTTATATATACTATTATATTCTATAACTAATGCCTTTATTTTAGGTAATGGTAACTTTAAAGATCTCGTTGCATTTGTTCCTTGCAATGAAGTTTGTACTGGATTTTTCAAAAATTTCAGACCTGCATAGACTGGACCATCTCGACGCCACAAATTAGAAGGGGTGACATAAACATGTGCGGCAGCTTCCGCTGCGCATTTTCTTAATACCTTCGGTTTATAAGGAAAAGTACTTTTTTTACAACATGGTGAATAATTAATAGATTCATTTATAGGATTTTTACATTGTCTTTCCATCCATTTTTGTAATGATTCAATAAAACAATTTTGAAGAAGTGCTCCTAATGTGCTTCGATAAAATGGCTGAAGTCTTAGATTATAGCAGAACTCTTGTAACCATAATTGAGATTTTGGATGAGACACGTCAAAAGAGTCATCCCATTCTAGCTCACCCTTTTTATCAGGATTTAGATAATCACCATTATCAATTGGTTTTATACCCCAAACGAATCGCATTGGTAACGCTTCACCATCATCAATCTATAAATTTATAATGTTTGCATTATTATACAAATGATTATATGTGTTATATATTATCTATTTTTAAATATCTCTATTATTACCATTTCACGTTTTTCAAACAAGAATTGTTGAGAATAAATTAAGTCATATTGTTCAAAAGGATGAGAACTTTCAAACAACTGAAAGTCAGGAGTATCTGGTAATTGTAATCCTGGATTATAAAAGACTACTATACAACAGGCTGTAGCTAAGGCACCCAAACTCAGAAGCCAAAACCATCTTAAACCAATTGCTATTTTGGTGAGAAAGGTACTAAATGTAAGAGCTACTTTGTCTGCAAATAATCGCACGGGACGAATTATTTTTCTTGTAATAAAACTTGCAGGTGACAAAGTAGTTATTCGACATCGTTCTGATACTACCACGCATGCCGGTAGCCACGTGATCATTAAAAAGAAATTAGCGATCACGGTCATCCCTGAAAACAAACTATATACACCACAATTATTAATTTTAGATATATACGTCAAATAACATATTTATGGTTAATCAATATAAAGATTTCCTTACCTAAAACAATTAATGGCAGTGACATTACTGACAATAGATGCAAAAAATGCTACTGCTGTTGTTAATGAAGTAACAAACATAGACGGTACTGCATGCTTCATTGTTTCTTGTACTAATCGTGGTAATCCATCGTTAGTAAGTTTTTGTTGTTTGCAACATTCCCAAACCTTGCAATATATAAATGCATCATCTGCACCAATTCCTTAAAAAACAAAAATATTTATCACACAATTATGAGGTATTTAACTTTTTGTATAAAATTAAAAATATTAAAAAGAAAAACAACTTACCGACAGCGACTACAATTGCAAGTAGATTCATAAATGGGAAAAATTTAATTTGCAGGACAAGAGTATATACTGCATATGAAATACCAAGACTAAAGAGTACTGCAAAGAATGTGGCAATAGTTAATAATAAAGATCCAGTGTACATCCAAATGCATAAGGTCACAAAGCCAAATCCTGTTAGAACAAGACTAAAATTTGACACCAAAAGACGATCAAATAATGTACTCTTTAATCCCAATTGCATGCCTTGTACTTTAAACTTTCCATAACTCAGTCCGTTATTGTTTAAATCTTTATAGAAATCTAAACTGGCTGAACCGGCTGCCATTGGGAGAAATAACATAGCAGACTGCAACCCTAAATGTGACTTGTTTACAAATTGATGTTTCTGCAAAGAAATATTTAATTTATCAGAAAATTATAACTTTTAATTGAGTGCTAGATATAATTTAAAAAAATTAATTCTTACGTCATTCGGAATAAAATTAAAATCTAAAAGATAATGTAATAGATGATAAACTGCGTTATGCTGATAACATTCAGCCCGTACACGTTTTTGACAATTAGTATCTTCCGCACAGTTAGAAGTTAATTCCAAATTATAATAATAATAAGCGCATCTTCTTAACAAAGCTTCTACCCGAATAAGATCATCCTCAGTCACTCCCAAACAGGAACTCCGATTAGACAACAAGGCAACATAATTAGCAGGTGACCAACTTCTGCAACACTTTTGATTACTCTTGATACCATTATGTTCCTCTTCAACTTGACACAATGAAGTAAAATGAGGATTTGCTCTAAGCGCTGCATCAATATGACACTGAGCTAATACACCTTCCATAGTCCATAAACTTTTCTCTTCTGTTTCCGTGCTACCAATAACTACACGAGCATAATTGGGGTTCGGTAAATTACAGAAAAAACTTTCGCTGTCTAAATTATTATGACTTTTGTCATAATCTATGATGTTAAATTGATTTTTACTTCTTAACTCTGACAATTCTTTCCATTTATCTTTGTCATTATTATTACTTGTATCTTCTTCATCAAGAATACCTTGACTTGCCCAACTATGATTTTGCGGAATAGAGTCAGTCTGTAAGAAACAATGTTTATTTTTTTACACTTTGAACACAAAATTAGGCCAGTTAAAACTCTCACATCTTGTATACATATACGTATACATATTATGATATTTCTTTAGAAAGGAAATAAAATAATAAAATTACCTGTTCTTTTATTTGTTCTAAATAATAATTATACTCGAAAGGATTATTAGTAAATTCTCCTCTAGGCTCTGTTGCTTTCATTAAATTTTGCCATGCTGTCAGTCTTTGCGCTAATACAGTACCCCGTGCTTCAAAACCCTTGAAATAATAAACGCGTATATAATATAAGTAATAAATATAATATAAGTATATATATTTCTTAAGTAATATGCATACACAAAATTAATAATACTTACCAATTGAGGGTCAGAAAAGTCTGGTAAATGTTCAATAGTACGTGGAGCTATTAAACACGTACAAGAAAATAGAAATACTGTCAATAAAATAACACATGGATGATGTGCAACAATGCGAGAAAACCACCACGCTTCCATTTTTGATCCGCTTAATGTCTTCACGTTGATATCATAATTTTAAATCAAAATAAGCATAGTGTAATAATAAAAAAGTCTTGATAAAACACCATTTAAACACATTGCACTTTACAGTACCAATCTGTTACAATTATTTTCAATGAAATTAGTGTCAAAATATAATTTAGTATTTATAACACTGTTTAAAGTTTTAACATGAATATAATTTGCATCAAAATTATAATTTTCTTTAAATAACACATACATCTTCAATATTTTTAAATGTTGAATTTCTTATGTTTGCTTAATGGCACTTTGTTAATTCCATTTAAGACGAATCCACCTTTTGACATATGCAAATAGTATTTTAATATTTAAATATACACATTTCTAATCGATATTTTTGTACTTACATCGATTACAATACAAATAAAATCATATTACAATACACTACGTATATATATTATATATGATATCATATATACATGTATTTAAACTATACCTACACAATTATTTTCTAGGATTATTGAAAAAGTAATATGGTTGTCTATATCAAAGGGTGGCACATGTGTTTACAATGTATAAGAGTGGTACGATCCGATATTTTGTCCGAAAAATTGATTGCTGAAATGGTAACGTTCGTAAATTGTGCGTCTCGTTTCTCCCTATTTCTCTCTCTTTCTCGCTCCTTCTATTCCCCCACTCCTTTCAACATTTTTTTTCTTTTCATTGTATCTAATTTATAATGCGATTTATTACGATTATTATTCGAATTTATTATAATTTATTTTAAAAGAGACATCGGATTTTTTATTTACCAAATTAAGCTTAAAATATGGCAAAATAATAATAGATTGCACGAAGGTGATTGGTGCATGCACATTTATGACAGATACATCTCAATATTATAAAATACATGTATATTGAAATGATTAAAACAAAGAATATTATTTTTTATTTAGGTATTATATCTTTTGGCTGCAATATTTTCTTTATTATTATTTGATATAAAATACAAATTAATTTAAATATTTCCCTTCTTCTGTTTACAATTTATCATTTTTCATCATTACAAATAGCATATTCGCATTCAGTTCATTATCCTAATTTGTTTAATAAATGACTAAGCATTTCAGTGTACAATAATTTTTTATATTGTATAAAGCTTGACTATGAAAGTTTTCTTTTTGTATTTATATATCTATATTTATAAATTGTTGAATATTTATAAAAATAAAAGAAAAATAATTTGCCTATAACTGCCAATTCTTAGTTTAGAACAAAAAGAAATAGCGCTACCATTCATTTTTTTAAATATTTAATTTAGTAAGAGATCTTTAACGTTAATGATAGTTCGCAGACTAAAGCATTAAAAAATGTCCATTTTTAAGATTATTCATTTTAAATTAAATGAAAAAACATTAACGATGTTTAAACCTCAATAGGATTGACAACAATAGCATTTCTTTTTGCTTCTTTAGATTCTTCTTCTGGGTGTTGTAAATCGTCCTGTCCTCGAATTCTAATATTGTGCTTTTCCTTGTATTCATTTATTTCAATACCTTTTTTAGTTAATTGATCGTTCAAAGCTTCTATTACTTTGGTCAACTAAAAATGATATTAGAAAATTTGAGTTATGCGATAACAAATATAAGAATACATTTTTCATACATTATTGTATCATATAGAATCTAAAAATAATAAATTACAAGATAATTAAAAATGTATTGATTATTGTTAGTTGAATAATCAAACCTGTTCTTTGTTTGATACTAATGTAGGCATTACATCTTCAACAATACGTTCACATAAAACTCCTCCGATCATTCTATAACACTTCCTTTTAGGGTCAACATTTTTTAAAGTATCGATAACAATCCTAAAAGAATCAACAATTTATTATATCAATTAATATGAGATATAAATATACATAGATTTAAAATTTCTTTAAATGCATTGCTTTTCGTAAACAATAGGTTAAAGATCATACTTATGTTCATTTAACTCCATTTCCATTTCGGACAATTTACTGGCCATTAATCTTTGTTCATTTCGAAGCGTTTGAAATCCAGCGAAAACCTCCTCATTAGATTTTCCACTTTTCGAAGATGTTTTGCCTGATTTTTTTTCGCTAGCCATATTAGGAGATCTAACCACAATTCAAAGAAACCGAACTATCTTAGTTGAGTTTCCTAACCTATATGACTATCTTGAACACATGCAAAAATTATGATGCATTTTCATGGTGACCAACTTTGTTAAATGTGTTTAGGACAAGACATTATTTTTAGAATTAGACGTCAACGTCACGTTTGTCGTATACATTGATATCAGCCCTTTTATGTAAATAATAATATAGGTTCTGCTATCCAAATTCAATTATTTTACAAATCAAATTCATTAATACAATATAATATTCATTGATTATGAATATTATATTATGATAATATTTACAACAATTTTTTAACAAATTTTTTAAGTATTCATAGCATTTTGGATCCAATTTTTTTTGTTTCATCCTAATACATTAATTTGTTTCATATATTTTTTAAATATTTTCACAACGTAATCAAAACAATTTTATATACCTACATCAGAATTTGATAAACAGTAGTAGGCAAATAACAGGAAGAATTTCAAATTTTAATGTTTACTTCATACTCATTGCATATTTTTAATTGTCTTCAAAAATTATTTCAAATATAAACATACATACATACATACATACATACATACACATACACACACACACACACACACACACACACACACACACACAATCTTGTCTAAAAGTAAATATTCTATTTTTTATTTTTACATATTTAAATAATTTTCTAGTTAATAAAAAAATTTAGTAACACGGATAAAGGTCCAAATAAATTGTTCCAGGCATCTGTACATCAAATGTATATTTCATCATTTATCGATACACAATCACCACGCTCACACATAAATAAAATAATTAATTGTATAAAAAAATTCTTTCCATACACACATTTTTCAAATACAACATATCCACAAATGCACGAAGAACACGAGCTTACAAACTTAAGTAGTTTTGTTTCTTTCTTTTTTTTCCTTTTTTTTTTTTTAAGTACAGTCTAAAAAATTCGTAATAATTTATATGATTTTATTCATAATACAATTTATAAACAACATGAGAGGCAAGCAATATAATAATGTTTTATAACATTACTGAATTAATTGTGATATGTTATTGTAAAAATAGCGTCATTTCTAATTCGCACTAAGAGATGTAAAATGTTTAAAATATTGAATTATACTATTAACAAAGATAGTTTTCCTTCTTCGATTAGGAAAATTATTTATCGTGTTTATTTGGAATGCAAAACACATATCCGTTAGGGATAATATAATTTTTTTCGTTTGTATAAAAAATTCTTTGCCTATATCTAGGTCTATATAATCCAAATGTGTTATAAACTTGTGTATATATGAATATATACAAAAGCATTGAAGCCAAGCATGAAATAAATTTCTGCTTTTTATTTACATTTTTTAATCTTTTTTGTTTTTTTCTTTTTTGTTAAATATATTTTGTATGAATAGATATATGAGATGTATTTTTTTTAAAAGTGTGATTTACCAGTCTTATGAAAATCATATGTTGCTTAAAATTCAACACATGAAAGCCACGAATAAAGAAGTGCAAGTTTAAACACCTGCTTATGTTAGCACATATCTGGTATAAGAATACTATACCATTAGTCATGGAATATTTAAAATGTTCATAATACATTTGGCTTTTCAAATCCCATTTATGCATATACAATAAAGAATAAGTTACTATAATGTCTAATCACAACTCACAAGAATATATATTCAAGGTACTAAAGTAAAAAAAGAAAGTTTACAAAAATATCCTTAGTAGAATTTAAAAAGGAAAAAAAAAAGTGTCATGCATACTAAATGAAATTATTATTGTCATTATTAAACCAGTTTCATCGTGATTCGACGGTTTAGCATTAAAGAAATACTTTTAATTTGTTCAATAATTATTTTTACTTATAGAATTAATTACATTTAATAATTCAATTAAACTTATCGATTTCAAATGACAATAATACTTTGTTTACGATACTTTTATAGAAAAGAAAGTCTATTATTTTAAATATAAATTAACTAGTTTACAAAAGTCTACTTTTAATTATATTTTATATATTTATACAAATCATTCATATTTCATTTATTTCCGAGCAATATTTGCTGGAGTAAAAAGAAAAGTGCTTTCATACTAATATTAATCCACATATACACGATTTCATACAACGTATTTGTAAAATATGTTTCTTATATAAATTAATAAAAAAATGATTTGAAAATGCCTAAATATATGAAAAAGATCTTCAACGAATAACTTATGGATTAACTGAATATAATAATTAAGTAAATTAACATAAGTTTAACATATAAAACTTTGTATAAAAGATATTTATAAATAGTGATATAAAAAAAAAAAATAAAAGTAAATAGATAATAAAAAGTGAGTATTGTATTTTTATACCATCAATAAATGCAAATAATATACGAAATTGCTTATGCAAACAAGTTTATGCATATATATTTACGTAATAAAATATATATTACATTTTTATGGCCTTGGAAATAAAAAATATTATCAATTTTTTTTATAACTGTTACTTTTAAAAATAAAACTTTGTTTTTTAATTCATGACAATCAAATTGTTCATACTATACTTTAATGTTGATTTTTAAATGTTATGTTTTAAAATTTGTGCATTTTTATGCTTTTTTAAATTTATGCAAATTCACATCCACTAGTATGATAAGCACCTTGTAATAAGATGTCTAAAATATTGTCAGTACTACTACACAGAAGTTTCGGAATTCAACCTCAATAAAAATTTGTTAGATTTAGGATGTGCCAATTGTTCGGTAAGATGAAAATTCGGTAATCGATATGCCGTGCACAAAAGTGCAATCTCACCTTGTCTCAATTGAAATTCACAACCATTTGCAAGAGGTCGTGATGGCAATTCACCTTCGCAAATTAAAGCCCAATGATGTGAACGCTTTTGTCTTTCCTTTTCGTTGGAAAGAACAGGACTTGTTGTAAAAAATGGTTCTAAGAATGCTCTAGGTGCTGCATCTTGCGCTAAACATCTTGCAAAACGATTTAATATTGATTCAACAGAATGACGAGGTTGTTGGCGTGTAACTCTTAAATATTTTTGCAAAGCTCTCGCCATAGATGGAAATACTGCTTGGGCAGCTTCCATAGGATCCAAAGAACCAGGACCAGGTGCAGATTCGACTTCAGAATGTAATCGTTTTATATGAGCAAATGCTTCTTCCGCGGCAGTAATTAATCTTGCCTTTCGTTTGCGTACTCTTCTCTCGTAATCATGTTCTTCGTAAAAACGACCATTATGGCTAGAATCTCTACGTCTAGCTTGCGCAGCTAATACTGCTGTATCGCCGCTACCTCCGCGCGACTGAACACCACTTGAAACACCTCCGTCAACGTCATAAAATTTGAAACTCGATTGTTTTCGACTTGATTTAGATACAGGCAAACGTTCCAGGTATGGATTGTAAATAGGAAAATCCGTATAATACCTTTCCAAAACCCATACTGCTGCTCTTTGTATCGATAATTGTCCTATCGCATAAGATCTCGATTCACCATCTGGAGATCTCACAACCTGTAATGAAATATTGAATTAAAGTATCCAATGTAACGATAATAAATCTAGCAACAATTATAAATTCATAAATTCTTTACATACCTTAACATAAAACGTTGGTTGAGAATGACGAACTTCTATAAGCAGCACGCCAACATAGTGAATGAATAGCAATGTATTTGCAAGAGTACCCGCATAATTTACTAAACTTTTGTACTCTGTTATTTCACCATTAGCAGCAGTCTTAGCACTTTCTGTGATCTAAAATGAAACATTATGTTAAGTTAATATAATTACATTATAATTTTAATTATAATAGTTTATACAACAATATAAAACTAAACAACAGCATACCTGAACAACATAAAACAACCAATAAGTACAAATGCACAGCATCGTAAGAAGTAAGACACCAGCTCTGAATAAAAATACACGCGGCATAGTAACACTTCGTGGGCGTAGAAATACAGCCCAACTTCCAATAACTAATAGTACTAATTTAAAGGCTAATCCTAACAATTGCCCTTTGCATTCGGCATTGCACGAAAGTAATTGTAATTTTTGTTGCATTGTTAGTACGGTTGTTGTATCAGGAAAAAATCCTAATTTAGGTAGTATGACCATTGCTATAGGACTTAAAAAAGCGCATATTCCAAGGAGCACAGCTACTATTGGAACTATATGTCGATTACAGGCAGATCCAAAAGAAGTGTCAGTTTCGCTTGGCCAATGACTTACATCCTCTGTCGATTCTGACCTGTCTGATGTATTTCCAGTTACGGCTGTTGTATTTTCTCCCCAATTTTCATCTTGAGGTAATATTTGTACTTCGATAACCTCAGGACCTAAGTTGTCCACACTATCCCCGCGTACATTAAGTGTTGTTTGAAAAGGAGCCATTTGGTTTGTATTTATATTATGTCTTTCCTTTCTCTGACTTCGACTACTCCTAATTAAAATAAAGAATCAAACATAGAATGAAATTATAAATTATTTTAAATTATGGTACGCTTACATCTAAATTAAATGATATACCTCAATAAGTATATTAAGTATCAAACAATTATTGATAATAGATTTAATTTAAGAACACTTTCATAATAAAACAGTAACTAAGAGATATACTTGATTAAACCAAACAAATTAGCCTACATTTAATAGTACAGAATTAACATACAATTTTTATCCACAAATTAATGACAAAACTGACATGTACATCTATTCTAATATAAAAATATCAAAATATATCGTTGACATTTAACATAGAAATAATTTTAGATAAAATCTATTTGACAGTTTACATGTTGTCAAACCATATCTTGACACAATTCAACATTGAATGAAACTCTAGATATAAACGTACCATTTAATATCACACATGTCTTACTTCATGCTCGAATAATTTAAACAATCACAATAATAAAATATAACAAATCATTCAAAATACTCAAAAATAAAATATAAAATAATATAAGATAAATAATAATAATAATATATATATAATGATCACGATAACAGTATAATTGATATGAAGCGCTGATTAGCGCTTGGTTTTGTCGAGGACCAGGATCGAATCCTACAAAGTTTAATCTCGACTACAGCGCCTCTAATAGCGAAAAATAAAAGCAGATTAAGGTAGATATTGTTAAGATACCTTGTAGTTGTTCTATGAGAATGTTGTCGATGATGAGATTTGGTACTGTTATTGTATACTTTATGGTGTTTTTGCGAAGACCTGCTGTGCTGGCTATGGCTATGCTCGCTAGCCCCTGATTTAACGCTCTCCGTCTCCATTCCCTAGTATAGGTTACCGCTCTTGCATTATTACTCCATACGAGTATTCTTCCCTGCTCCTTTCAACGTGTACAATAAACAACAGGCACATTTACAGAAATGACTTTTCTTCTAGCTGATAATTCAACTATTCAGAGCTTATCTTCAAAATTCTCAAATGACACATCATCATTATCATCATCATTATTATCATAGAATCCTTGGATTCTTTTCCGTCCATAAATGTCCACATTTAAACATCTTGATTGTTCGAATTTGTATGACTTATTATTTTGTCTGAACGTTTGAATAAACTAAGTGCACTTATTTTTTGATAGAAAGACTACGACAAAGCTTAAAAAATGACGCCGCCACGCCTAGCGTTTATTATTTCCATCCTTTTTCGTTTTCTTTGAAGCAACATTCCGAAGTATTCCCTAGAGATTAAATCTCCACGATTTCTAGGGAATTAGAGATTTGCCGAAATATATTCTAGGGACGGAAACTAGTGATTGTTTTCTTTTACTATACTTGCTTTGGCTTTTGTTCCATTGTATTTTTCTTGTAAATATTAAGAAAGCTAATAGAAGATTTGTGAAGTGTGAAATTGTACAAGTCATTGTTTGGTTTGTAAGATTTTCAGATATTCATTTGTTGTAGTTGGTAAAGAAAATCTGAAACAATTTAATATTAAACTAAATACCTGATACATTATTTTGATATACTTTATTGGAGTACATTTGTAATTTTTCTTGCTTTGATACAAACCATCAAAATCAACCCGTTACATATAATTTCTCACCGAGACCATTAATCACAATAAATACAAAACATGGATATCTTAACATTGTTCTTTCATCTAATTAGGCAGTGTTCTAGGTTTAAAATAATCATGTGACAACATCTCTTGCTAACAAAGCTCATTAATGTAACATAGAATGTATAGAAAAAGCATTTGGATATAATTTTGTGAAATAACTTCATAGGTTAACACAACGTAACAAGGACTCCTGATATTAATTGTTGTACAAAATATTGTAAATTGGTTTTGGAAGATAATCGCTGCATAAGGCGTGCATTCGTTCTTGACGTGATACTGGAGCATACCTTTGCATTGGAAATGTTTTCATTATGCTGTCTGTCAAAGCTCTGCTAACTGACGTTAAATCTGCTTCAGGTCCTTGCGTATATTTTTCAAGTGCTAACATTTCCTTTTGGAATAATTCTTCCCCATATTCTTTACGCGTTTGAGGATCAAGTTGCATCCACATATCTCGAGCTTGTTCTAATAACGAATTATTGTCTTTTAACCAAGCATTACCAGACACATATTCTCCAGTTTCTACGATCACTACGTCAACTCTCCATCTTCGCATTTCTAATCGAAGACAAGAACCCCATGCCTCAATAGCAGCCTAAATGTTTTGCAAATATTATATGTCAATTAATTTTAAATTAAGTTTTATTTTTATTTTAATTAGTAAAATGTATTTATAACATTACCTTAACTGCACAATAAATGCCTCTCACGGGACTTGGTATACGAGCTAAGAGGCTACTCACTATTACAACACGTCCTCTTGATCTTCTGACCAATGGTAAAAATACCTATTGACAACGGTCATTTATATATGAAAAAATATTTGTATATTATATACGTAAATTAATATTTAATTACCTGTGTCAATCGGGCAAGACCAATAAAGTTAATATCTATACTTCGTTTTAAAACTGAGGGTGGTACCCATTCGCATTCACCTAATGTTACCCATGCTGCTGCATGTACCAATGCCCATAATCCTTATTTTGTTCCATTGTTTAATCAAATATAGAATTTAATTGTTTTATTTTATTTTATTTTTAATTCAATTATAAGAAAAATTGATTAATTAAACTTACCTGGTGCTTCATCCGGTAAATTTTCATTTACATACAGGAAGGTCGAATGTATATCATGTTCACTTGTAATATCGAGTTGCAACACATGTAATCTTCCTGATGCTTCGTGTTTTAATTTTTTCATTGTTTCTTCGGCTTCATCTTTATTACTAAATCCAGCAAAAACTGTGAAACCCTACAATAACAAAATGATATATTAAATAGAGTATTATTAATGATAAGCATAATATTGAATTTCTAATTTAATTAATTTCATACCAAGTCATCCAATTGTTTAGCCAAAGTATATCCAACTCTTGAATCGCATCCAGTTACAAGCACAGCCTTTCCTGCAGCAGTAACCTGTTTGTGTATACAATTTCATAATTAATAATTTTGTAATATTTAATATTATTTTAAATATGCGAATATGAGAAATCCTAAGGCTGTATTGTTATATCATGAGTATACAAATGCAGGTACAGAAAAAAGCCCTTTGTGAAGTATTCCAAAGGGAATAGCGTTTAATTTAATATTACACAAAAAGGTCAAAGATTTCAATGTTTTTTAATACGTTGCTACTCTAAAATAAAAGTTTGTTTCACCCATTTGAATAATTTTATATATTTAATGTCAAATAGATTTATTACGTAAGTTAGATATTAATGAGAATAAATTGAAGATATGAATTTTTGTTTGAAATAATAATTATTTTGAATGCGACACATAATTTGATGATACATCTCTGTTATATATAAACGTTGTATTAATAACTCACCTTTAAATTGTGATAAAATAATGTTGAACTCACTGATATTACCAACAAAAGTAAGAACAATGCAAAACTAGATGTTTGTGAAATACCAAAAATATTTAATATTGTTGCTAGAATAACTGCAACGGCATGTGAAAATGCAATTGGTAATAAACATCTTTCAGCTAACTCCCAAGTTTGACTATCATCCGATTCTTTGTTAACACTTGGCATTTTTTCCTTTATTTCCTTTTATTTTTGTTTTTATTTTTGTAGAATATTTCAATTAAATTTAATTCCTTCCATCCGGATACGGCTTATGGCTCATTTAAGAGCCTCAACTGAGCTAAGCCTGGGCTAACTTTAATCTTAAGACAGTATCTAGTCTTGTTGGTCTAAATTTAGTTGCAGTGCCGTGTCCTAAGTTCACAAGTCCTAGTCAAATTTGACACCCAATCTAAAAATAAATGATACTTTTAACTTTTCTAAATCTGACTAATAAAATCTGTTTAAAAATTTTGTTATATAAAGTTATATATTTATAATAAAATTGCAATATTTGTATATTGAGAATGAAATATTGTGTTGATCCATTAAAATAATTTCATTTATTATGAATTTACTGGTATTTACTCAAGCTTTGAAATAAGTATAAATACAAATATTGTTCCTTATATTCAAGATTTAAAACATGTTTGAATATATCATGAATTGATTAATTGATAACTTAAACAATTACCATTCTGTTACATACATATGCTCATTAATTTGATTCCTATAAAATTGAATAAATAAATATTATCTGGAATACAAGTACAAAAGTATAAATAATAAAAATTTATCAACAATAATATTCGATTGTTAATATTATAAATATAATCGAAAGTAGAAAATTTTTATCTGTAAATTTAATGGGTTGTTAGGTAAATATAAAGGGATCTATACAAAAATATTTTTTTATTTATTATTTTTTAAATTAACGATGATCTAGCACTCGTTTCATCATGGCAAATTATTTAAATATATACAAGAGGGAATATTTATTATTTAATTAGCATAATGCTTAGATAATAATATTTATTAAAGTTTCATGCATGAACGTTAATATAGTTTGTCCAATTGAAGGGAAAAAATGTATACTAGTGTAGGGTAGGTTATTGATTTCTGTCTAGATGCCATGTTGGTAGGAATACGGTTGGGGGTGTCTCTCGGACGTATGTCTGTACGCAGAAGTCTGCAAGGAGTATAAATAGGAGGGGTAGTTGCACCATTGACCCAGTGTTGAGTTGACACACAGTCAGTTCACTCACTCATTCAGGCGTTATCATTAAACATTACCGTCTTCTACATTTTTTTAATTCGTTCATATTTAAATTGCGTTAATGCTATAAGCAAATTCGCAAAAAGACCAAATTTATATATCCGATACAATCCTAAAACACTGCCCTTTTTCGAACTTTCGTTTTAAAATCATACACGGCTTTTTTATTTGTACCACATCAATATACTTATATATATATATATATATAGTGCTTTAATATAACAACGTTTCTATAATAAATGTTTATAATCAGTTGATTAGTATTATGCAAATGTAATAAACTCGATTGCATTTCATTCAAGGATACAAGTGCATTGTCCGACTAGTGTGCAACGAGAATCAGGCCTTAGCAGTGTCAATTTAAAAATAAAATAAAATAAAGAAAAAAAATTAAGTGAATTTTAAGCTCCATCATAGTTGGTTTTATTCGTTATTGAAAAATTTTGGATAAGCTCATTTTTTTGAGAACGTGTATTTAAAGAAATTATATTGAATCTATTATTTACATTTTGAAGCAACATGTCAGAGACACCAGGAATAGTACAAGGATTGGGTAATCCATATAAAATAGTTGATCATGCAAGGGAAAGAAGGAAGGGTATCACTGCCTCTTCTTTAAAAGATTTGACTAATATAGCTCGAAGTCGCTTGGCTTTACCACCTGATGCAAATCTTACTATCGTATTAGAACAAGATGGTAAGAATACATTGTTATTGGATAGATAGTATATTTTTAAATCTTCTTCTAAATTTAGATTTATTTTTAACGGTTCTTAAGGTTTGGTTGACTTTGCATTTAGGAACCGAGGTAGATGATGAAGAATATTTTGCAACATTGGAAAGGAACACCAGTCTAATGGTCTTATACGGAGACCAGAAATGGATTGCAGCAGGTAGCAGCAAAACTGCTTCTCGCTACATTGTTGTAGATGATGTGGACAACATGGAAGGCACTTCAAGAAGCACCGAAATTAGACGTCGACGTCCACCAATAGAGCCATTGGTTTCATCGTTACATGATGATCCATCACACATTTCATTACTTGGTGGAAATGATTTAGAGCTGCTTAGTGATATGGATCCTGATAGCTTAGCTGATATTGTACCCGATAGGTTTGCGTTTAATTTTGTAAACATATAATAATAGTGTTCTTTGTCGTAAACATTTCTTATGTTATCATTTGTTTTGTTATTATAGGATTTTCCTGGAGCAATTGAAGGAAGCATCAGGTAGATTCCTCGCAGAGAAACGACAAGCACAGGAGTCTATGGCTCTTCTTCAGATTTATGCGAGTGGAGGAGAGATGGAGCGAGCGTAGGCCATGTGGGGGGTGGGCGCCCTCACACTGGCTAATATGTATCGAGTTAGGCGTCGTATTTTTTACAAAGGTCGCCAATTACAACAAACATTAATTCTCCTTTGGAATTGAGCCTATTAAATATTTAAACTTGCCAACTTCGATCGGAGCAAGTAAAAGATTATTCTACTGCAGCAAAAAATAATTTATGGATTAAGGATTCAAAATTCTTTTCCATATAAAAAACCTGTTTGCCAGGGTTGTTTTGAAGAAAGTGAGATGATGATAAAAAGAAATACGTACAGATAGATAAATTATTCTCTATTTCTGACTAAAAATGATTATTTATGAAGTATTTGAAATAATCTATTCAGTCCAAAATGATCAAATTTATAATATTAACCAAAGAGATAAAGAAATGTTTGCTTATATATATCTCATGAGTTAATTATTGTGTTAATTAGATCAGATTTTATCTTACGTTTTTTGTTAATTAGTATTTATAGACATATATATAATATTATATATATAAATATAATTAACTCAAAAGTAGATACTTTGAACATATGTTGAGTTTAGTATGTGGCATATGGAATTGCTTTAATACAAAATATGATTATAATACAAAATATATAAAAGTACTTAGCCGTTAAATAATCTGAACATATTTGATAAGAAAAAAATTACGATGTCAAAGAAGGTATTCCGTCACGATGTTATCATATCAGTATCAGCACAAGATATGTTTTACTTATTGTATTTTATGTAGATATATCCATAACTGAACTTATGTTCAACGAAGATTGATGGAATATTTAAGACTGAATTTATAGGAAAACAGATTGCATCCCCATTAAAATCACCAATTCATTAAACACTAGATGTAGTGATGTATTAGGAAGAAGAAGGAAAAAAAAACAATATCAATCCTTTGATACCAAACGAAGTTGTGCATTTGATAAAAAAATCAGCAAAAAATAAAGAAAATAGATGGGTGTTCCTGAAAAGATTATACATATGCACAATCAGTAGAATTAAATTAATGATATTAACTGTTCTTTATTTGTATAATAAGCAAAATGATTTTAAAATACTCAAAAACAAATTGTTACTATTGCAATTAAATTATGCGTTGCATTTACATTACGTAAATATAAAACAAAAAGTTAAATTGTGCTATATACTAAAAAAGAAAGAAATAAGGAAGAGAACAGTAAATACGATGTGCATGTCTACTCTTTACAGGTACTCCGTATTTAAATATCGTGACATTCTTTGATATATATATATACACATATATATATCTTACCATACATATGCAGAACTTTAGTGTTTACATTGTTACCCTTATAAATAAACGTCTAATTTATGTCATACGAAATTAGAAAGTGCAACGATCAGTATAAGGATATTTATTACTTGGTAATATATATACATATATACATGACTAAAAACCACAAATTGCATTTTTTGTGTAACTTAGCATTATTCATTTTCTAATAAATTAAAAGGAAAATTATTCATACCTGAAATTCTCAGGTACGTTAGTTAATATTGCATAGACTGCCAATTATAAGTAACGCACATCAGTGCTCAATGCATTATATTTAATAATGATTCTTTTATAATAATAACATTTTCATTTTGAATAACTTTATTATTATTATTATTATTATTATTATTATGATCATCTTCAGTTTATAATATTACTATAAATAAATTTTATGAACAAGAATATATATTAACCATTTGAGTTCCAGTGGTATTTAGAAAAATCATGTTGTCAAATGCCAAGTGACACAGATATGTATCAATTGCACATTGTATTTCAATAATGTGGCACTTTCCGATAAGAAATTTGAATAGTGCAATCATGCTGTTTGGGATTCAAACGGTTAATAAACAAATAAGTTATGTTTTAATAGAATGTAAAAACTGGTTATTTATAAGTTCATACAGAGCATTAGATGCGTTCTTAGATTTATTAGAAGCATTACGTAATTGACAAACCGCCTCTTGTAAGACAAGTTCACTTCTTAATAATTGTTTATTGACAGTTGATAGTTCTTGAACACCATTGACAACTGTTCCTTCTGTCATTTGAATTATATCTTTATCCAATGTTTCATTACATTCACCTATATAAAACACGAAAGCAATAGTTCCTTTTCTTAATTTGTATTACATCATTGTTATTATTATTTAATATAGATAATATATCATAAAAAAAAAATAATTTTTTCTCTTTATAAATAAACATTATATCATTTATGCTATATATAAATTTAAAGTATATAACAGGAAATATATATATATATATATATATAATGTTCTGCTTGCGAGGAAAATAAATTTTAGGTGCTAAATAAAGTGGATCACATCAGTCCATTCAATTCTTACTTCGGAAAGAAAAAGAAAATAAAGAAACAACTTGTATTACCGATAAAAAATGTTTCTGCATAAAGAATATTATATAAAATAATGTGTTTTAGCTATAGGGATGCGTATTGTACTACTATAATATTAATGAAATATGATGTTATTAAAATCATCTGTTTTACATTCATTCTGTAACCAAAACCTATGCAGTACATCAAATTAATGTAATTCTAATAATATCATTAATTATTCAGTTTTAATAAATAAAAGATTCTTTCTATTACTTACGCAATTTTTTATGAAGTAAGCTGTTATACTTAACGCTGCTTTTTTTTGACTTTAGTGTTTTTATTTCCGTGTATGGTGGACAAGTCATTGCATCAACTGCTCCACTGATACTGCTCAAACTTGTAACATCTATAAAGATGATGCATATATTATTCATTTATTATATACAAAATGATTATTTGAATTACCTTCATCAGATTCAGGAGCTTCACCAGTGACAATCGTACCACAATAATTTGGTGTATGTACAGAGGGAAATCCTATACCCTGTAATAACAAAATTTATATATATTTAATATATAATATATAATATCTTATATATAATAAATTATTTAATATTATAAGAATAAACATACTGTAATAACATTAGCAATATCATCATCTGATTCTGATGCTTCTCCTGAGACAACTACAGATTTTAAATCCATTTCTCTATAAAATCTGAAAACAAGATTCTTTATATAATTACATTTTAATTTAATTTAAGGTTAGTCATTTTAAATAAATTATTAACAAAGATATAATACAAGAGTGTCAAAAATTCAATAATATTATGACAAATAATAATTATGTATTTTAAATGCAAAATTAAATGGCAATTGTTAGGTTATATTTGACGTATATTTTTAATTTGAAAACAAAACAAACATATTTCAATATTAGGTTATAATCTTTGTTTGTTTTTGAAACTTTTGTTAATTTTAATGAACTTACCAACAAACATATAACTAATATTATTATATTTTTTGAAATATTTTCAAGTTTTTAGGAAACTATTGTTTTAGCTTAAAAGATGCTTCTTGAAATACTACGAAAGCGCATGTTTACTGATAGAAAAAGGTTAATTGAATTTGATGACATTCTTGTTTGTATACTATTATTTTTACAATATTAGAATTTTTTTTATTACATTACTTACAAAAGTATTATTTATATTATTTACACTGTACACCACACAAGTTTACGTATTAAAAAGAAAAAGACAAATCATTTATATTTATGACTAATTATTTTTTATAAATGGCCACGCAAAATATTTAATTCTTCTGGCGTAACGTGCATTCGTAATTCTTTTTCACGTATAACATCTTGTATTTGCGTTAAAAGTTGCGGTGCAACTTCAGCCGCATCGATATAAATACTTCTCGCCCAAGGACACAATACTACACTTTCATGATAAACTTCTTCTCCTTTTTTCTCGCATAAATTATATTCTCGAAGAAGAAGCATGTATATTCTCCATAAAAGTGGACAGGATCTTATTTCTGGTGTTCTTAGAAAAAAAATAAAACAACATAAGAATATATTATAAATCAATTATTATAAAAATATAGGAATATAATTCTTTTTCAACAAAATTTTAAAAGAAATTATACCTTGCAAATATTCGATGAAGCGATAATAATTTGTTAAGCGACGCAGAAGCTGCATCATGACCAAGTTGCATTAAAAATTGTGTTCGCTTACGTCCAGCTAAACACAAGGATAAAGCTTTCCAAATCGTTAGCACAGATTTTTGATTGTTAAATTTCCAGCTTGGCAATTCACTCTAAACAAAAATTTGTATTACTTATATTAAGTTACATCAATTTGCTAATTTTTAAACTTACCTGTTTATTGGCATAAATAGACAGTGCATAAAAGTTATCTGGATATAATTTTAACATATTGTCTAACATTTTATTTACATTATTATCCACATCAGGAAAATTTTCATAATGCAATTGTAAAATTGCAAGCTCACTTTCATATAACATTTCCTGCAATAAATAAAAAATTGTTATGGTAGCAACGAAATAATAATTGAATATAACAAGAGACAAAAATCAAATATATACCTGTAAATGAGATACTTCTTTGCAATGTTCTATACAACATTTATATATATTAATTATTTCATCGATATTACTATCTTTTACATACAAAAATAACGTATAACATACGATTACATCACAATATACATTTGATAAGAAAAATGTATCTTTATTTTCATTCTTATGTTCTATCTTTAAAAAATCATTGACACAATCTTTCAAGTATTTCTCGACAAGTAATAATTGATTGTCAGTTGATTCTGGTATCATATGCTTAATGACATTCAATATTTTTTCTTTGTGTGCTTCTTTGTAAGTCTCAGTATTTAATAAAGTTTCAAAAAGTGTCCTGTATAAATTAAATAAAGCAGCCTTTTCTTCGGGATTTGATATCATAGACAGAGTACAATTAGATTGAATAGCTGTCTCTAAAATATTAATACAGCTTTCAAATTTACCCATTTCTCGTTCTATTAAAGCATATTCTTTATAAAAATGTAAGTTATTTCTGTTAACATCTTTCTTCAAAAATTCTTTCAACATAGATTTTATTTTTTTCCCTCTGCAAAAAATATTGATATAATTGCAATGAAAAATGTAACATATATATTTAATCATCATTAACTCACTTATTATCGTGTTTTAAAGGATCATCTTTGTTAAGAAAAACAAGTAATCTTTCAAATCTTAACCACCATACGTATATATTACTACGTTCAAGGGATGGTAAACTATCAGCGATTGTATGAAACGTTTCACGTATAAAATCTAAGTATGGTTCTTGTGCAGGATGAAATTTAAGATACTGAGGTCCAGAAACTAAATGTCCTTCGAGTATTCCATGTATCAATGCTTTCCTCTTTTTATGACCAGCCATCTCTCCTACTGTTGGATATGCAAGTGGAAATAATACTTCTGAAGAATCCACACCCCATGAAAATTCTTTCAAACCTAAATCCTATAAGTGCAAACATTCATTTCAATGCATATCAGAAATATTATTTTAATCTACAATTATGATTTGCCTTACCTTCAACATGCAATCTCTTGTTGGTAATAATGGTACTTTTAAAACTAAAAGACTGTAAATTGCCATACGAAAATTCGAATCACGACTAATTATTGGATGTACAAAATCAGCAACATCTTCCGGTATGACAAATCTACGAGAATCTCCAACTAATTCTAATTCTTCTTTACTAACACTAATCCAATGACAATTTTCTCTTAACAATTCTGTTCTCAACCATAATTGATTTAACGGTAATCTTGACATTAATACCACTTCTTCCATTCCAACTGAAAATATTTATAAAATTAGATAATCTTCGAATAAGTTTATTTTTATAATTATAATGACGAATCAACACTTACTTAGCTTCTTTTCGTCAATAATTTTTTTAAAAATTAAGCTGTCTCTATTCAAATTAAGATTCAATATGAGATTTAAACGTATTGTTTCCCACATTTGTTCCCATAAACCAGTATGTCTTAAAAAAATTAAGCACTGGTATAGCATTTCTAATATAATAAGGAATAGTTTAGTCAAAAATATTAATAAATATAAAATACAATATTTATCAACAATAATATATAAAACATTACCTAATAATCGTTCATCGTAAATACGTGGATTTGTACGAGATCGTTGTCTTAATACACAAAAACATTTGGTATATAAATCTAAAACTTTAGGAACTGTACATATCGCTACTGAACCTTGCGTAGCCATAATTAAAGCTTGCCATAAAATAACATTTCCCGTGTCCTTGTTAACTAATGTTTCCATTTCCTTAGAAAATTCATCAGCAGGTGATATTTCTCCCATAAAACGTAACTTTAACTTTAACAAGTCAGTACAATCTAAATTTTGTTCTAAGGCTTTCTCGACGATTGATAACTTCTTTATAACCGTTGAACGTTGAATGTTCTTGCTTATTTGATTTTTTTGAAATTTAGCTAGAGTGTCCTATTTATAAAACATATATAAATAGATTTTATTATAATTAATTCTTTTACTTTATTGATACTATTATCTTTAACAAAAAAATACATTACCTGAAATTCTATGTACTCTAACCACAGTTTTATGTTTTTAGGATCTTGCATTAACTTTTCATTGTATTCTCGTGTTTTAGATGTTTGCTCTTCTTCCAAATTTGTACACCAAGATGGCATTTGTTCATTTTTATTTGGTGTGTCATTCTTTGCGATTTCCCTTTTAATTATCGTATCTTTATTTTTAGCTTTTTCTGTCGCATCAATGTTATACACATGATATCTTTGATAAGCATTTTTCTTCATTTTCTTATAAGAAACAAAACCAAGATACTTGTTTCCGACATTATAATATGGTCTTACTCTAGAACATAGCGTTTTCACTGTACCGAATAATTTAT
The DNA here is from genome assembly GCF_001465965.1 of Polistes dominula. The sequence continues at coordinate 666,081 of NW_015149031.1, read as the reverse complement.
CTCGATGTTTATCTTCAAAATATATGTTAGCAACATCTCGTGCATATTCATGTTTAACTTTCTTTCTACTGCTTGATCTTCGTTCTTTTTTATGTTTTCTTGTACGTTTAGATAGTTTTTTCTTATCCTCGCTTAATTTAGTCGATTCAATGGAATTATAATAGGAATGTTTATCTTCTTGAGTAGATGCATTTGAAATAGGAACCTCGGTGGAAATAGGGAAATCATTATCCGATGAATTATCTGAAGAAATATCTACTACAAGTGTTTCTGAATGTACACATGTTTGAAAACTCGAATTTGTTAACCAGTTTGTTGATGCATTATCTATAAATTACAAATATAATTGATTAATATAAATAGAAATGTCATTTTAATAAAAAAATAATATTAACAATGACTTACCCAATTGTTGTGTAACATTGTCTTTTGTTGATTCAATTACATTTTCATTTGAATAAGCAGGAAACAATGACATTATTCTTATTTCTAGATAAACACAAATATTAATTTTAAGGTTAGGATATTTTATGCATCTTTCATGTTAAAAATGTGGTAACATGATAAATTGCATATTAGTTGATCACTGATTGGTTTTTCTCAAATGCGCGGTAATTTGTTAGAAATTTCAAAACTTGTTTGACATAATTCAAATATACAAATATATACGCACAGTTAGGACTATTTTAAAATTATTGTTTGTTATAAGAAATCTAATTTTTTAAACAAATGTATCATTAACTAATTAATGTATTAATAATATTATTCAACGAGATTTGAAGAATTGATAAAAAAGAGTTGAGAAACACTGCATTATCATTTTTAATTTTAAGTCATAATCGCTAGAGGGTGCGAATGATTTAACGATAGCAGCGCACTCTATGGAATATTACGCTAATAAAATTCGTACGTTTCTATACGTATTGTTTAAGTATATGTGAATGTATGTGTATATATTATTCGAAGAATAACTTCACAAGTAATACTTTTATATATCGGAAGGATCGTGCCGGACGAAGTCATTTATTTTAGTTTAGAAATTAGTATACGGTTAGTGATATATTCATCGTAGTTGGAAACGAATCGTATAGGTGCTTTTTCATCGTTTAACTTGATTTCATTTTTTAGAGTACTTGTTTATCGGAGACCAAGAACTAAAAGAAAAAAATGACTCGTAAGTTTTTTTTTTCTTTAATTCTTTATTTACACTTTTTAAATTATATCAATGAAAAAAAAAGAAAAATAGTGATCGAATTAAAAGGACGAATGAAAGGACATCAATATTTTCTGTATGATTTAACGTTTAATTATCCTATTGTCATTTAAATTAACAAATTTCAATACACTTATCAATAATCATCTTATAATCGATTATCTTTTTTAACTTGTTTATTATTCGTATTTTTTTTCTTTTTATAATAAATATTTATAATTAGGATGGATAAATCGCTATTTAGCGATCGCATACACATACACACGCACATTAATGATTCACTGAATTCTTTTTTAACCCTACAACGATAGATAATGTTTCTGTGGCTATTCTGAGATGTTTGGGAATTGCTTTTTTTAGTTTTAATCATGGTTACAGTTGGTTATGTTGTAATGAGTTATTGTAAACAATAAATATAATTTAATGCTAGATTAGTTGTGATTTTATTTTGTTGAAATTTATCTTTTGTTCTAACATTGAAGTAAGTATGTTGTGTATTTTCTAGAAATGTTCTAGAAAAGTTGACAAAATAATTTTGATTTAAAAAGTGATCTTTTCCAAGATTTATTGGAACATTTTTTTTTATCACGTTTCATGAGTTTAATAAAAGCATATACTATTATTTGTTCTAATGATTAATATAATGTATTTATTGTGAGATAAAATAACATCTGCGTGTACACGTATTATAAAAATAACATGTACGTTTATACAGAGTAAGATTTATGAAATGTTTAACGCAGGGGGAAATCAACGTGAACTAGCAAGAGCCAAAAATATGAAAAAAACTGTTAAAAAAGCTGCTGCCGAGCAGGACAGTAATAAAGGTCTTTCATTAGAACAGCGAAAGGCACGGTAGGCTATCCATTTTTTTTGCAAGAGTTTCGAACATTCATAAAATGGGAAAGCACAAGTTGTTGTACATATTATATATATATATACTCGATGAGTATTAACAATATGATATTACAGAGATGCGGAACGAATGAGGGAAAAACAACAAAAAAAGCAACAAGAGCAAGGAGCGAAGACTAAACAAACTGCGACGTAACTCATTAAAAAAATTATCTGTAAATTTCAACTAAAAGCAAAATCAAACTTTACCAAGTATGTTTTTAAAATTGACAATTATAAGGCATCAAGATTACATCTATTGTGGACACATAATAAGAGTACACAAGTCTTTGATCTTAGAGAATTTCTTCGTTATTCTCTGTCTGTAATATTATGATGTAAAACAGGACCTAGAGTTCTGTGTGATGTTATTTACATATTACTTGTAATAATAGCCAAAATGTATAAAACTATTGTTACATATATATCTTTATGGTCAAAGGAAATCTATTTGACTGGAGTAGATTTTAAGGATATTCATTAAATAATATGATACTTGTAGTAATAATTTTGTGTAAATTAAAACTTCAGTTATTTAATATGTTGTATAATTAAATGAAAACACAAAACGACAAAGAGAAAGGAAATGTATACTTGTCGTTTTCTTATAATAAATTATTCAAATTTATTAATATTTCAAAAACAAATTTATATCAAATTACTTTCCTTAATTTGTCCATAATGTATAGATTATAAAAAAAAAAAAAAAAAAAAAACAAAAAGAAAAAGAAAGATGATTGTAAGATGTATATATTTTGAATGTTATTATAATAACAAATTTTAGTATGATTAATAGAAAGAATTTCTAAGGGGGGGGGGCTTAACTATTTAACATATTTATATATATATATATTTTTTTTCTATATTTTATTGCACTTTCCCAAAAGAGTACACTTTTAACATATTATTTTATTGCATAATTCTGAAATTTCCTTACATATAATTACAAATATTTGGAATATAAACATTATTTCTGTTAAAAGTCAAATGATCTGATAAATGTTGTAGTGGAAGACCAAATCTTAATGCTAATATGGGAAAGGAAAGAGAAATGTTATGCTATATTGAACCACGGACGTAATGTCTAGCCTCTAAAGACCAAAAATCCTTAAGAAATAATCGTCTTATTATTTTCTTATCTCATCTTTTATTCTTTTTTTTCTTCTCTTGATGCAATTAAAAAGTCAACAATTTTACTGTTTTAATTTGAATAATCTTTAAATTATTTGTATCTATTTATATTATTATTATTATTATTATTATTATATTATAATTATATTATGGCATTTTGAATATACGAATAAGCAGAGAGATAAGTCTGCGTTTTTATTTGTTGAAAATTTGTTATACGCGAAGTACGATATTATTATTATTATTATTATTATTATTATTATTATTATTATTATTAATGTTTTTTTTTTATTGTTTTTTATGTCGATTTTTTTTCACATTTATTAAAAAACTTCACACAGTTGCACTTTAATGAATTTAATATATCGAAATGTAATTAACGCGAAATTGTTGTTAATTAATTTTATCTATACAAAATGTGAAATACAACATTTAAATGTAATAATGAAATTATATTAGCGAAATTAAAAAAAAAAAAAAAGATTTTTTTACTTTCTTTATACGGAGTACAATAATCGATTAAATTATTATTATTATTTTTTTTTTCATTTATCTATTTAAATTATACAATTAATTTTTTGCACGTAACTCGTTCGATAAAAATAAACTTGGACTTGATATGAAATCAATGCGATATTGAAATGATAAGATTACAAATGCTATCTCTATTATTATATTATTTTAAATATATAAGTGCATGAATTTAAATCGATTTCAATCAATTAGATTATTTGAGAGTATTTTCCTTTTTTTTTTTCAGATTGCTTTTAATATACATAGCAATAACGACGGATACAAAATTTGTATTATATGTTACGTTTAAAAATTATAATTAAAAAACTATCTGTGTTTGTATCTGACAATGAAAGGACTCGTGAACGCCTTATTTAAGAGTATAAATAGTATATGTTTAACATTTTGTTAATGAATAATATTTAATAACGATCAGAGAACATCGAAGAAACAATATACATATGTATGAGTAAATTAAAAAAGAAAAAAAAAATATATATCAAACGTCTTTCACTTTTACAAAGTTATGTAGTTTTGTTCTCACGAATGTAGAATAGACAATCTTTACAAGTATTCCATACAGATTTCTGATTACAGATATATAGATATCATTAATATAGATTTCATGTGTTTCTTCACTTTTTTTTTATTTTTTATTATTATTTTTTTTTTTTTTACGTTAATATCATAAATCACGTAATTATGGCATAAATATTCCCTTACTTAACTATTTCGATGATTTATCGTTTTTCATTTATATGTATATATTTTTTATTTTTTTCACGTTTTTTTACTTTTTTATTATATTTTTTGTTTTTTCATTTTTTTTCTTTCTTTCTTTCTAAAGAGACGGAAACGTTTGTGTGTGTATGTGTGTGTGTGTATGTTTGTATGTATATTAAAGAATTAATGTGGCAAACGTGTTCCACAACAAAAAAAATTACTTTTTTTTTTTTTTATGAGAAGAAGTCTGGCAGCAAATGATTTAAAAGAGAAAATTGAATTGTTGTTGGATTTTTTGTGTCTTTTCTTTTTTTTTTTTGTTTTTTTTTGTCTTTTTTTCTTTTTACGAGTTTATCTATTTATACTCTCGCCTAAACTATTATAAAACGACTTCATATTTGTAATATTAGCACCATATTTGTTTATGTGTTGTTCTCTGATGTGAATTGATTTATAATACGTATTAAGTAGGTCGATCATGATGAAGCCAGAGAGCTTTGGAATTTAGTAACGAATAATTAGAACTTAAAAAAAAAAAAAAAGAGAGAAGGACATGAGTTATATTTTTTGTTGACATTTTCTTTGACGGAAAGGATCTATCTTGATGATCTAATCCGATCATTAACAATAGGAAACATATACAGGATGTTTTAAAAATTACTTTACCTAATTGAAACGTTAACAAATTTTTGTTTGGTAGATATTTCAAATGATTGCATCGCATCATAGATTCATATATTTTTTTTCTTTTTTTTTAACAATACCTTAACTGTAAATTCGTAGATTGAAAAATGAAACAAAAATACAATATTGCAAATCTATATTGCAAATCTATATAATAAATCAATATATTTAAGAGTTTATTGTTTTACTTTTATTTTCTCGGGGTAAAGCAATTTTTTTTTTTTTTTGTAGACAGCCTGCATATGCGAAAGCTGAAAAATGTCACGAGAACATAATTATACGTATTTATATATATATATACTACAAATAATAAAAAATAATATTTGTCAAGCACAACCATTAGAGACGTGGGTTACATTATTATTACAATAATAACTATAGGAAAGTTTTCGTAAATATAATTCGATTGAAATGTAATAAGTAATTTGAAAGAAAATTGCAGACTTTTACAAAGTCGTTTTACAAAGTCTGATAACGAAATTGTTTAACGTAATAATTAGCGCGAGTAAGATTTATTTATTTATTTATTTATTAATTATTATTATTATTTTTCTTTCATTTATCAAATTCGTTCTATGCATCTTCTCGCTTTGAGCACATTTAGATGAATGTTTTTTTTATTTTTTTTATTTTTTTTTTTTTAATATAGAATTAGGAATATAAAATCAGATCTCAAGATCTGATCGAATGAGAGCTGTTGTTAAGCTATTGAAAACTTTTCTTTACTTTTTTTTTTGTAACAAGAACAGTTAGACAATTATTACATGGAATGCTTATGTTTTGTGGAATGGAAATTGTATACTATGAAATATGCTAAACAAATGCATCTTGATAATTGGAATGTATACATCAAAATAAGGACGCACGCAATGCAATATAAATCTTCGGTAGAGAAGATAGTTAAGTTTCTTATTTTTTTATCTTTTTTTGTTTACAATTATTATCATATAAGCAGAACAATACTATTTAAACGAGGAAGACAATAATAATAATAATAAATTCCCTCGCAAAAGAGACATTACGTACATCCCCCCCCTCTAAAAAAATAAAACATAACTCGAAAAGTAGTTAACTTAAAATCAAATTTAAAATTGGAGTTGATTCATAAACGAACAGTTAATTACAATAAACTTAAATCTTAGAATTTTAATCGGTTATTAATTTGATTTATAAAATAAGTAAAAAGTTTGTTACATTAAAATATTATATATATATATATATATATATATATGAATCAACCCTAATGTATAATATAATTAGTTACATATGAATGTACGTCCTAAACGCGAGAAGTATTTATTATCCATAAGTTTGAGAAGTTTTCGACGGAGTTTTGTTGCTTGAAACGAAAAAAAAAATAATCAAATAAAATAAAACAATGTAAAGAAAAATCTATACGATTTAAATAATATAAATAATTTCGAATCAATTATATAAAATTGATATTTAGAGATTGAGAGAGCAAATGGTGCAAGTTTGAGCGATGCAATGTGCATGAAGTTGCGAGGGATGTTGATGTTGCTGTTGTTGTTGTTGTTGTTGTTGATGATGATGATGATGAAGAAGATGATGTTGTTGTTGTTGTTGATGAAGATGGTGATGATGCTGCTGATGATGGTGATGATGATGATGATGTGCGTGTTGTTGTTGTTGTTCTTGTTGCGAGAGATGATGCTGAGTCGAATGCTCGGAAGAAATTGTTGATTGTGGCGGTGGTGGTGGTGGTGGTGGAGGTGGTGGAGGTGGTGGAGGTGGTGGTGGTGGCATATAACGCCAACCTGGATTAGTGCTCGACCAAACAGCCGTACCCGGAGTCGATGAGACAACGGAAGGAAGTAGTGCACCGCTACCACTGGTAGCAGTGCTTGCATGAGAACTTGGCCCACCCTCTACTCACATCACCTGTCAATTATATGCCAAATTTTGTATTAGGTTTTTTATCCTAATCGTTTTTTTCAATTCATTAACTAAAAAAGATATGTTAATCTATATTTAAACTTATATTATAGATACCTTTTTATACAGTTTACCTGTTAAATGACAGAATTTTAACAAATAACGTACGAATATAAGACAATTGTTGATTTGATATTGGTTTAAATAATATAAGTCGAATAATTTGTAATATATTTAAATTAATGAAAGGTAATAATATTCAATGGTAAACTTTCTAATCAAATATTTGAAGAATTTGGATTATTTGATCGATGTTGATACACGTTTAACATTGGTAATATATTAATTGATATTAATTTAGAAAAAAAAACAAAAAAAAAAGAAAATGATTTATAATTATAAATCAATAAATATTAATATTAATATTTTAACGTTCTTTATAGATTTTTTGAGTTTAACAAGAAGGAAGCCTCGTGTTTAGAGTCGAGGGGTAACTCGTAGAGGTTCGCAAATGCAGAATAGAGAAGATGCGCTTCAAATTTCATCCCCTTCTCGGAAACTTTCAATCATCGTCTACGAGATTGTTCGAAAGTTATGTTCTCATTGATCTAACATTGGAAAGTAATTTCTTTTTTTTTCTTGTTTAGAAACGATTAGAATTATTTCTTTAATATATTTATATTTTTTTTTTTAATTATAATACATCAACGATTTAACCAAATTGAAAGTTACTTAAAATCAAGCAATGATGGGTGGCTGCTATTCAAAGAAACAAAAGGACAAAAATACCGTGTGCTGTTTATTTCAGAAAAGAAATAAAAAGATGTGAATATACCTCTTTGATAGTATTGAAATAAATATAAAAAGATGTTGGTAAAAATCTCGTAAAAATGGGGATAGAGTAAAAATACAAGAAGATAATTAGAATCATCAATTTTTATGTTAACTTAATTTCATATGATTGATCGATAATCTATGTTCCATTTAGTGATCCTTCAAGATCGATATGAATTAAAATTAATTTGATTAAGTAATTTTTAATTAGAGTTAAGAAGGAAAATCTAATTATTATTTGAAATAGGGAGAAACTGATTGAAGTGTTTTTTTGTGTGGAATTTCTTTAAAAGTGTCCGGATAAATTGAGGTCAAACAAACAGATAGCTGTGACAACTGACATGAGACAAAGATAGTAAATGTAAAACGAATTGAAATAAGATAAAATTATTTATAAGATAGTAAGATGTTTTTCAACACCTTTCATTTAAAAGTTCGAATTTTGATCATTATTCTAATATCAAAGTAACGAAACATGATCGTTAGAATTATTCTATGTATCGAGAAGTAATTTAGTTGTTAGCCATTGTGAGAAGAACAGAAGCTAATTAGATAAACCATACGTAGTCATGGATAGCTTAACGAGGCAAAGTTTAACGAGCTCAAAGAAGCATACAAACAAAGTTTTGACGAGAACCAATTTGTTGCTTAAACTTTAAGCGATAATATATTTCTATCATGATTGTTTTATATATAAACAAAAAAAAAAATTAAATAATAATCTTATCAAATTTTCAATGATATTTGAAGAAAAAGAAAATTGATATTTGAAAAAGAAAAGATAATTAATTTATATCAAGCATTTTTTTTGTCCATCATAAAAATAGAAAAAATCATGAAATCAATCAATAATTATGAAGCTGTCGAATCGATAAAATATAACATTTTCAATATCAAATAATTGTCATAATATTTAACTCGTTATATATTATTTTGATTGTCTTAAAAAGAAAATATTACCTGCAATATTTGGCTGGCTTCAAAAGTCATGCCTGGTACAAGTATGACTGGACTACTGACATGTCCACTTTCGACGCATATCATATTAGGAAATTCGTCATCCCCAAAATCTGGTATATCACGTGCCTTTTCTTGCCAAGGATTCGATACCACCGTATCAGGGAAATTATATTTTTGCACACGCATTTTCCTTCCAGAAACAACGTTCGTAATTATGTGTTCCCCAGGTGTATTTTGATAGATTCTATCAGTCCATTCGCATACCGTAACCACGTCACGACCTTCTTGGAAAATCTGGTTGTCTCTAGTCTAAATATCATTTTTCATTGTATTATACATGATAAAATACGAGATTATATTTATTTTAATTTAAAAATTCATCCACAACGTACGTAAATATTGGGTTGTCCGGAAAGTTCGTGCCGATTTTGACGGAAGATTGAAACGCAACGCATTTAAGCTTATTTATTTGATATATATATTTATTAAATTATTTATTAGTGCCATTCTGTTTCACAATATTTCTCCATCTTTAAGGGTAACTTCAAAATTTCGGCCTTCCAGAACTTCTCAGGTTTTTTATAGTAAAATAACTATGTGCCATTTACGGAAAATCGACACGAACTTTCCGAAAAATCCAATAGATACCAAGTTAAAATTAATAAAATATAAAATAAATATAAAAAAAAATAAAATAATATATTATGATGATTATGATAAAATGACAATGATATGTGTTGATAAAAAAATTACAATTATATATATTAGTTGCATTATTTTGAAAATTTTATCATCTTCGAATCGTAATAATTTTGCCAATTGCATTTTTACTTACATTAAACAATTTTTTTAATAATGCACAATTACGATATAATATAAAAAAATATCGTAGTGTGTTTTATATTTAGCTTATTATTAAAAAATAATTTATTTATAACTATAGGCCGGTTAAACGCGTTGTAATATATTTTTGAAATAACAAAAGATTCCATTTTACGATTGAACGATAATAAGATCTTTTTGATTATCGATATCGTTCTAATATCTAACGTTAAATAACATTAATAATAAAAAAGATAGAAAAGAAAATTACCTTGTCGATAAATGTGCATCCATGCAAGCCTGTAATCTGGCATCTCCTAACGTCCGGAACTTTGAAATAAGTATGTAGCAAAATATTAAAGCTAAAGGTATGATCTTTGCTCGGATTATATACGCCAATGTGGAAATGAAGTTCTTTTTCTCGTAAGATTAACCTATAGGTTAATCTGAACGAGTAATTCCACATGGATCGTGTGAATTCGTTATCCATTATCGAGAATATTGCTTCGACGTCTCCACTTGGCAATCGTTCTGGCGATTTTTCTACGTTCCAACGTACAATCCTGGCAAATCCATGGGGTGGTCCGAATGTCCATGGTCCAAATTGTGCTATAAACATTTTTATTCTTTTATTTTATTTTATTTTATTTTATTTTATTTTATTCCCAATTTTCTTTTTCTTTTTCTTTTCTTTTTATTACAGTTTAATTGGTAATATTAGTAATTATTTTTTTATTATTTGAACACGTATAGATACGTGAATATATATATATATATAGTTATTTAATATAAACAAAATATATATTATAAGATATAATATATTAGTAAATATATATAATAAATTAGAATTAATAAATATAATATATTAGAATTTGAACCTAATATTTATAATTTAAATTGTTAGAAATTTGTATGTTTAATTATTTCGAGATTGGATATATATATAAAATGTTAATATTTTTGTAAATAATATTAATAATAAATTATCAGAACAAGGTAAAAATTCTTTATGTAATAATTTTTATGAATTTAATGATTTATATATTTGGAAATAAATTAAATCGATTATATAAAATTGTTAGAGATGAAATGATATTATTTCCATCGTGAATGGATACAAATTGAATACCTAAAAAGGGAAAAAAAACTAATTATTAGAATTTCTTATTCTCTTAATTTGATTTCACATATTTTACATGAGATTTTTCAAGAATATCCATGCATATCGTATGTATGTAGTACGTCGACATGAATAAAACGAATTTATCAAAAAAGTTAATAACGAGAGTTCTCGAATTGATCTGCTAGTAAAAATATAAATGAAATGAAACGAGAATGAGAATGGTGATGAGGGATTATTTCTCTTGTAAAACGCGATGGTTAAAATCAATATTTAATCGTGCAACTATATTTTTTTCTATTTTTTTCTAATTTTTTCTCTTTCGTTTTTAAATGTTTAAATCATTTTTACGTTACATTACTCACAGTTAAATGATCTACATATATATATATATATATATTGTTTTAGTATTTTATACTTACGGAAGACAAATGGTATGCCTCCTCTAATGGCCTTCTTTCCGTCGAATACAGCCTGTTTACTGTAACAGGAAAGATTAGTTTGTTAAGAAATAAAATGAAAAAAAATGAAGAAAAAGAAAAAAGCAAAAATAACGTTAGTCCCCGTTAAGTAGGTCGTTTCTACTTTTATCAAAATTTCTACGATCTCGAATTTGAAATGTTTCAATTGGAAATTAATTTTTAACGTATTACGATTAAATAATAATTAATCGTGTATTGTTTAATCATCGTATAATCATATTAACAAAATCTATATGATAAAAGTGATTAATTTTTCGAATCATAGACAAAAAGATGATACAAACATCGTTGAAAAACGAAAAGGATATTAAATTTGATGTTACAAAATGTTCTCTTCTCTCAAACCTCTCTAAAACAAAAAATGAATCGAATTTTTCGAATCTTAATTGAAAGATTACAAGAAAAAAAAGAAACAATAGAGAAAATCAGGTAAATCGTACAAAATATTGGGTTGGCAACTAATTCATTACAGATTTTGTTTGACACCTAATTCAGTTTTTATGACAGCAAATATCAGAAATTTGATGAACGTGGGCATTATGACACTGCCTGACCGATGGCAAAAGGTCATCAACAAAAATCGTTGGTATCTAATTAAATAAACTTACATTTTTAAGCAAAAATTTGGAATTTTCATTCTTATTTAAAATTCACAATCACTTCCCTAGTAGCACAAAATATTGCAAAATATTGAATACATGTGTATTTAATATTAAAAAGAGATTCAATATGTCTTTTTAATATTAAATATTAAATTTAATTTTAAATACACATGTGTGTGTATTCAATATTTTGCAATATTTTGTGCTACTAGGGTTAGTTGTTAACCCAATACAAATATTAGCATAATATTCGAGGATGAACAAATATAGGAATAAATATATATATATTTATCGAATATAGCAGAAGGGGAGTATATCGTATCGTTTGCAAAATAAAAAAAAGAAATATATATATACAAAGAAAAAACAACAACTTGGTATTCGGTGTTCGAAGTTGGACACACGTTTTGTCCAGTATTCTGTATCCGTATCTGGATACTTCGAAGACAAGCAAGACTTGGCAATACGATAGAGTGAGAGGGTGGGAGAAGAAGGGAGAAGGGTATACGAAGAAGGGAGAAGGGTATACGAAGAAGACGAAAGAGAAACAAAGAGAGAGAGAAAGAGAGAGAAAGAGAAAGAACTCGAAGGCACATTCCAGCGTCTCGTACAACTAATATACGAGGGTCGCAGAACGTTTTACGGTCGTGCACCATCTCTCGTAAGGGCATAGGTAGGAAAGAAAAGGGTTTCGATCGGCGACGATTTACAATACACAATTCGTGAGAAGCACGAATCGTTCTAGGAGATGACCACCGATCGAGAAAGAAGAAGATGAAGAAAGAATAAAAGAAATGAAAACGAAGAAGATACACGTAGTCCAAAACTTGGAACGATCTTTTTCGTTTCTTTCAACAGAAGTGGTTTATCGTATGAGAGAAGAACTATATAAAAATATATATATAGATATATATATATATAAAAGGAGAAAAGGGTTTCTTAGAAAGATTTTTATTCTCTTTAACGTAATTTCGTTCGTAGAGTAAGAGTAAAATGAACAATGATTACGTCGAATATCTTCTTTTATTCGTTTAACGAAACTTTTTCTTCTAACCACCCTTCTCTACCACCGCTTTTTTTCTTTTTATTCTTTTATTTTATTTTTCTATTTACTATCATATTATTTCTTTCTTTATTTATTTCTTTCTTTTCGATATTATGTTTCTAATTTTTTGATTATAAATTTGTTTTGTTTTTTTATTTTTTTAATTTTTAATTTAATTAGGGAGACAATTTTTTGTTTGTTAATTATTTTTTTAAGTATTTTTATTTTGTAGATTAAAAGAAATAATTTCTTTCTCTTATATTTATTATATATATAAAAGCAATTTTTATGGTTTAATTCTTCTTCGTATCGTTTTTTCTTTCTAATTATTTTTCTCGTAATTTCTTTTTCTTTTTTTTAATTTAATTACTTTTTAATTTATTTAAGGGATTTTTTTTCAACGAATTAATGGAAATATATTATTGGGTTAGATCAATGTTAGAATTTCGATTTAAACATTTCAGTAATTTGTTAACAAGTTTTCTTTTTATTCAATTTTAATCTCGTTGCAGAAGAAAAAATAAATAAACGAGACTAAATATTTTGTATTTTTTTGTTTTTGGTTCTTTATTTTCTTAGAAATTTCAACATCGTAAAATATTATTATTAATAAGCACGGATAATTTATAGTTTGGTTAATTTTACGAACGACGTAAGTTGAAGTTTTGCGTGAAACTTTAATTTCGACGTATAAAAGTTATATCCACGGTGTAAGCAAATATTCACATCTCTAGTATTTTCTTAATTACGCGAGTAAATACTGTTTACAGTATTTTGAAGTTGTATTAAGGAATGTTGTAATTAGAGTAGACACTCTCGTCTAACAAATGTTAATAACGTTTAGTTAAATAGCAGTAATAATAACGAAATAATGCGAAATGAGAAAATTTGAGTTTTACGATATATAAATAGTTAGTTTCATTATTTTCTCATTTATTTAATTTACTTATTAGAAATTATTTGATTACTTGAGTTAATTATAAAAACAAAAACAAGTGAACTGACAATTGAATTGACAAATTTATTTTTTATTTTCTAAATTTTTCTGCTTGATAATATATTTACAAACACATTTACAATACGATATGTCGTTATTATTATAATATTATTATAATTATTTTTATATTATATATAATATTATTATTTATATATATTATATAATATTATTATTTAATTTGTTTTTATTCAAAACAAAATTTTCTACGAACGAATTTGATTTGAAGTTTATTTTTTTATTTAATTTTTCTACGTAAAATCATTCTCTCTATTCGATTTTATGATATATGGTTATTTATTTGCAGTAAATAAAAAGAGAAGAGGGATAGTGAATTATGTGCAAGTATATACTTGATATTATATATAAAACACACATACACATATATATATATATAATATCAAGAAATATGTGTAATGTATAAGTTTTAGGTATTATATAAGGTGGTATTTACTTGTGATATATTGGTGTATATGTGTCTATTTCTCTACCATATATATATATAGGTATTATATACTATGTTAGAGAAAACATGTAACGTTACTGATATATAAAGACCGAGGGCGGATGCAGGACGACCATTAGTCAAGGGCTGTCAAGGGCCACAGAGATGTCCTTAAGAAGGAACGCAAGGATACGTTTAGGTTCGAGACTTTTAAGAGAACGTACACGATGATGTCGAAAAAGAATCGTTTTCGTTTTCATTTCATCGAATCATCCAAAACGTTTAATATTTCAAATTATTCAAATTTTACTTTGATATTGTATATTTACATATATTTATTGATTTTTTTTTCCATTATCCTTAATATTATATATTTTTATTTCATCTTTCATTTTTTTTTTCTAATTACTTTTGTCGAGAGAAAGTAATAAATTTATCTGTTTAAAATTATTAATGATAATCATTGGATTATTTCGATTTTTGTTTTGATTGAATCAAATTTCGTTTAAAAAGTCTCTTTTTTTCTTATTTTTATTGTTTATCGTTTAATTTGTAAATTAAATAGAACAATTATATGATATTTATTATTTCATTATATCGATTCCTCTTTAACATTTCGTTAATGTTTTTTCTTATCTTTTTATAACATTCTTATAAAATAATAATAATAATAATAATAATAATAATAATAATAATAATAATAATAATAATAATAATA